>JAGIQG010000004.1:578957-847787 GCA_024679065.1 Sphyrna mokarran | reverse complement strand
CTCTCTATAATCTTCCAGCGCTGTCTCAGTCCCTAGTTGCCTAGATCTAATGTAAGCCTCTCGCTTTTTCTTGATCAAGTCCTCAATCTCCCTGGTAAGACACGGTTCTCTAATCCTACCTTTCCCATCCTTCCTCCTTGCCGGCATGTATCTTTCCTGCAGAGAGTTTAGTTTTCCCTTGAAAGACTCCCACATGTACCTCGTCAACCTGCCCTCAAAAAGCTGTATCACAGCTGTACTCCGGGAGGACACCTTGGAGGGCACATCAGGAAGGCAGTATGGGTAGAGCTCAGGAATAAAAAAGATGTAGTCACAATGTTAGGTATTTACTATCTACCACCCAACTGCCAGCGGGAAATTGAGGAATAGATATGTAGGCAGATTTTGGTAAGGTGTAAAAGTAACAGGGTTGTTGTGGTGGGAGATCTTAACTTCCCCTATATTGACTGGGACTTGCTCAGTACTAGGGACGTGGATAGGGCAGTGTTTGTAAGGAGCATTCAGGAGGGCTTCCTGAAACAGTATGTAGATAATCCAACGAGGGAAGGGGCCATAGTGGACCTGATATTAGAACATAGAACACTACAGCACAAACAGGCCCTTTCGGCCCACAAGTTGCTCCAATCATATCCATATCTACCAGACCTATTTATAACTCTCAATCCCATTAGATCTCATGTACTCATCCAGAAGTCTCTTAAAAGACCCCAGCGAGTTTGCCTGTACCATCACCGACGGCAGCAGATTCCACTCACTCACTACTCTCTAAGTGAAAAAACTTACCCCTGACATCTCCTCTGCACCTACTCCCCAGCACCTTAAACCTGTGTCCTCTCGTAGCGATCGTTTCAGCCCTTGGAAATAGCCTCCGAGAATCCACCCTATCTATTCCTCTCAACATCTTATAAACCTCTATCAGGTCACCTCTCAACCTTCGTCTCTCCAGGGAGAAGAGACCTAGCTCTCTCAACCTATCTTCATAAGGCATGCCCCCCAATCCAGGCAACATCCTTGTAAATCTCCTCTGCACCCTTTCAATAGCTTCCACATCCTTCCTGTAGTGATGCAACCAGAACTGTGCCTCACAGTTCTGAGGTCTGACAAGGGTCTTATAAAGTAACTTATGAAGTTACCTCCCGATTCCTAAACTCAGTTCCTGGATTAATGAAGGCCAGTACACTATACGCCTTCTTGACCACATCCTCCACCTGCAAGTCGATTTAAGAGTCCTATGGACCTGGACCCCAAGGTCCTTCTGCACCTCAACATGCTAAGACTCCTACCCTTGATATTGTACTCCTTCATCCCATTGGACCTGTCAAAATGGATCACTACACATTTATTCGCATTAAAGTCCATCTGCCACTTCTCCGCCCAGACTTGCATCCTATCTATGTCTCGCTGCAACTTCTGACAATCCTCCAGACTATCCACAATACCACCAACCTTCGTATCGTCAGCGAACTTACTAACCCATCCCTCCACTTCCTCATCCAGGTCATTTATGAAAATGACAAACAGCAAGTGTTCTAGAACCGATCCCTGGGGCACTCCACTGGTGACTGACCTCTATGTAGAAAAAGACCCATCCACAACCACTCTGCCTTCTGCAGGCAAGCCAGTTCTGGATCCACAAGGGAACAGCCCTTGGATCCCGTGCTCTCTCACCTTTTCCAGAAATCTTGCATGGGGGACCTTATCAGATGTCTTGCATAAGGACATTAGAACATAAGAAATAGGAGCAGGAGTAGGCCATCCAGCCTTTTGAGCCTGCCCCGTCATTCAATAAGATCATGGCTGATCTGAAGTGGATCAATTCCACTTTCCTGGTTTCTCTCCATAACCCTTAATTCCCTTGTCTATCAGAAACCTATAGAACATTACAGCACAGAACAGGCCCTTCGGCCTTCGATGTTGCGCCGACCAATATAAAAAGCAATGCCCCTCCAAACTAAACCATTCCCTTCTCTTACATATACTTATCAACTAACCTCTTAAACGCCACCAAACTTGGCACATCTACAACTGCTGCAGGCAGGGCATTCCACTCCCGAACCACCCTTTGGGTAAAGAACCTACCTCTGATATCCGTCCTATAACTATCACCCTTAATTTAAAGCTGTGTCCCCTCGTGCTAGCTTTCTCCATCCTAGGAAAAAGGCTATCACTGTCCACCCTATCTAAACCTCTAATCATCTTATATGTTTCAATAAGGTCCCCTCTTAGCCGCCTCCTTTCTAACGAAAACAACCTCAAATCCCTCAGCCTCTCTTCATAAGACCTGCCCTCCGTACCAGGCAACATCCTGGTAAACCTCCTCTGACCCTCTCCAATGCCTCCACATTTGTGGTAGATAGTGAAGAGGGGTGTTTTAGTTTACAGAGTGACTTGGACAAGTTGCAGAGCTGGGCCGAGAGGTGGCAAATGGAGTTTAATGTGGAAAAGTGTGAGGTAATGCACTTTGGCAGGAACAATAAATGTGTAGAGTATAGGGCTAATGGTAGGGCTCTTAATAGTGTTGAGGAACAGAAGGATCTTGGTGTATGTGTCAATAGATCCCTGAAAGTAGGCAGTCAAGTGGATAAAGTTGTTAAGAAGGCATATGGAGTCTTAGCTTTTATTGGTAGGGGGATTGAATTTAGGAGCCGCAGCATCATGTTGCAACTGTACAAAACTCTAGTGCGGCCGCACTTGGAGTATTGTGTGCAGTTCTGGTCCCCACATTATAAGAAAGATGTGGAGGCATTGGAGAGGGTACAGAGGAGGTTTACCAGGATGTTGCCTGGTATGGAGGGCAGGTCCTATGAAAAGAGGTTGAAGGATTTGAGGTTGTTTTCGTTAGAAAGGAGGCGGCTAAGAGGGGATCTTATTGAAGCATATAAGATGATTAGAGGTTTAGATAGGGTGGACAGTGATAGCCTTTTCCTAGGATGGAGAAAGCTAGCACGAGGGGACACAGCTTTAAATTAAGGGGTATGAGTTATAGGACGGATATCAGAGGTAGGTTCTTTACTCAAAGAGTGATTAGGGAGTGGAATGCCCTGCCTGCAGCTGTTGTAGATGCGCCAAGTTTGGTGGCGTTTAAGAGGTTAGTTGATAGTATATGGAAGAGAAGGGAATGGTTTAGTTAGGAGGGGCATTGCTTTTTATTTTGGTCGGCACAACATCGAAGGCCGAAGGGCCTGTTCTGTGCTGTATTGTTCTATGTTCTATGTTCTGTCCTTTCCTTATAATGCGGGGACCAGAACTGCACACAATAACCCAGTGCGGCCGCACTAGAGTTTTGTACAGTTGCAACATGACGTTGCGGCTCTGAAATTCAATCCCCCTACCAATAAAAGCAAGACTCCATATGCCTTCTTAACAACCTTATCGACTTGACTGCCTACTTTCAGGGATCTATGCACAAATACACCAAGATCCCTCTGTTCATCAACACTATTAAGAATCCTACCATTAGCCCAATACTCTACACATTTATTATTCCTGCCAAAGTGCATTACCTCACACTTTTCCACATTAAACTCCATTTGCCACCTCTCGGCCCAGCTCTGCAACTTGTCCAAGTCTCTCTGCAAACTATTACACCCCTCTTCACTATCTACCACTCCACCGACTTTAGTGTCATCTGCAAATTTACTAATCCATCCCTCAATACCCTCATCCAGATCATTTATAAAAATTACAAACAGCAGGGCCCCCAAAACAGAACCCCTGATGTAACACCACTTGTCACTGAACTCCAACGATTAAATCCCCCCATCAACCACCACCCTCTGTCTTCTATCTGCTAGCCAATTCCTAATCCAATTAGCTAATCACCCTCTATCCAACATCTGCATTTTCTGCAGAAGTCTTCCATGGGCCACCTTATCAAACGCCTTACTAAAGTCCATATATACCACATCAACCGCCTTACCCCCATCCACCTCTTTGTCACTTTTTCAAAAAACTCAATAAGGTTAGTAAGGCACGACCTACCCTTCACAAAACCATGCTGACTATCCCCAATCTTCATTTCTCTCTAAATAACTATAAATCCTATCCCTAATAATTCTCTCCAAACTACTTTGCCCACAACAGAAGTAAGACTCACCGGCCTATAATTCCCTGGAAAGTCTCTCTTCCCCTTCTTGAACAATGGGACCACATTCGCTATCCTCCAGTCCTCCGGAACCACACCCGTAACCAACGACGACCTGAAGATCAGAGCCAGAGGCTCTGCAATCTCCTCTCTTGCCTCCCAGAGAATCCTAGGGTAAATCCCGTCCGGCCCAGGGGACTTATCCAACTTCAAACCCTCGAGAATATCTAGCACATCCTCCCTATCTACTTCAATACTTTCCAGTTTGCAACCCTGTACCTCAGTGTTCTCCATAACTACATTTACATCACCCTGCGTGAATACCGAAGAGAAATATTTATTCAGTGCCTCTCCAATCTCTTCAGGCTCCACGCACAACTTCCCACTGCTGTCTATGACTGGCCCTAATCTTGTCCTAACCAATCTTCTATTCTTAACATATCTAAAGAAAGCTTTAGGATTCTCCTTAATCCTATCAGCCAAAGTCTTCTCGTGTCCTCTTTAGCTCTCCTCAATTCACTCTTTAGCTCCCTCCTGGCTAATCTATAGCTATCCATTGCACTAACCGAGCCTTCAAGCCTCATCCTGACATAAGCCTCCTTTTTCCTTTTAACCAGCAAATCAACTTTTTTCGTACACCAAGGTTCTCTTCCTCGACCATTTCCTCCTTGCCTGACAGGGAAATACTTATCAAGGACTCGCAGCAGCTGCTCCTTGAATAAGCTCCACATTCCAGATGTTCCCACTCCCTGTAGTTTCCTAGTCCAATGCACCCTAATTCTCTCCTGATGGCCTCATAATTACCCTTCCCCCAGCTATAACTACTGCCCCCAGCTTCATGCCTATCCCTATCCATCACTAAGGTGAACGTAACCGAATTGTGGTCACTATCACCAAAATGTTCACCAACTTCCAAGCCTAACACCTGGTCTGGCTCATTGCCCAGCACCAAATCCAATGTAGCCTCACCTCTAGTTGGCCTATCTACATACTGAGTCAAAAAACCTTCCTGCACACTTTGTATGAAAACTGACCCCTCTAACGAGCTAGAGCTATAGCTATTCCAATCAATATTAGTAAAGTTAAAGTCCCCCATAACAATTACCCTATTACTTTCACTCCTGACCAGAATTGACTTCGCAATCCTTTCCTCAACCTCTCTAGAACTATTAGGAGGTCTATAAAAGACTCCCAACAGGGTGACCTCTCCTCTCCTGTTTCTAATCTCAGCCCATACTACCTCAACAGACAAGTCCTCATCAAACTTCTTTTCTGTCACTGTGATACAGTCTTTGACTAATAA
This sequence comes from Sphyrna mokarran, assembly GCA_024679065.1. Classification (NCBI taxonomy): domain Eukaryota; kingdom Metazoa; phylum Chordata; class Chondrichthyes; order Carcharhiniformes; family Carcharhinidae; genus Sphyrna; species Sphyrna mokarran. Next base: position 842,400 of record JAGIQG010000004.1, on the reverse strand, counting down.
TGCCACTCCTCCCCCCCTTCTACCTCCTTCTCTACTCCGACTAAAGCATTTGAACCCCGGAACCTGCAACATCCATTCTTGTCCCTGCTCTACCCAAGTCTCTGAAATGGCCACAACATCAAAGTTCCAGGTACTGGTCCAAGCTGCAAGTTCCTCCCCCTTATTGCGAATACTCCTTACATTAAAGTATACGCATTTCAAACCATGCCCTACTCCACCCGTACGCTGCTGTGTTTTACAGCTTTCCTCTAAGACCCCCTTACTCTCATCCTTCTTAGCATGTCAACTACTTCGGATCCCAACCACCACCCCCCCCGAATCAGTTTAAAGCCCCCTGCATAGCCTTAGCAAATTTTTCCCCCAAGATATTAGTTCCCCTCTGGTTCAGGTATAGACCATCTCTCTTGTAGAGGTCCCACCTATCCCAGAATGAGTCCCAATTGTTCAGGAACCTGAACCCCTCCCTCCTGCACCATCCCCGCAGCCACGAGTTCAAACATTCCCTCTCTCTGTTCTTCTCTAAACTATCCCTTGGCACAGGCAAGAGTCCAGAGATAACCACTCTGCCAGTTTTGGCCCTAAGCTTCCACCCCAACTCCATAAATTTCTGTTTAATATCCCCTTCCCTCGTCCTTCCTATATCATGTGTCCCTACATGAACTATGACTTGGGGTTGACTCCCCTCTCCCTTAAGAATCTTAAAAACCCGATCTGCGACATCCTGGACCCCAGCCCCTGGGAGGCAACACACCAGCCCTGAGTCACTTTTATTACTATTTACTCTCCTATCTGTCCCTCTAACTATGGAGTCTTCAATTATAAGGCCCAATCTCTTATTCCCCCTACCCACCTGAGCATTCTCAGCAGGCTCACCCCCAGAGACCTCCCTTTGGTCATCTCCAGTTGATTCTTCCTCAACTATAGCCTCCAAGACAGAAAATTTGTTTTGGAGGGGAACAGCCCCAGGGGATTGTCTACCCGATTGCTTCTTACCCCTCCTCCTAATAGTTACCCAAGAATCACTTTTAGGAGTTACAATCTCTTTGTTACTCCTGCCAATATCCTCCTCAACCTCTCGAATTACCCTGAGTTCCTCTAATTCCAGCTCCAGCTCCTTAACACAATCCTCAAGGAGCTGCAAATGGGCACACTTCCTGCAGGTATAATCAGCAGGAACACTACAGGTGTCCCTCACCTCGTACATACCGCAGGAGGTGCAACGTACTGCCTGTACTGCCATCCCTGATGCTTTAATTTCCAGGAGAGAGAAAAAAAAACTTCTCACACACTTTTATTATTAGGTTGGAGGAGGGGGGAGGGTGGGATACTCTACCTGTGTAGAGTATCAGGTTTCCTCTCTGTACCAATTTATAGAGACACAGAAAACTACAACTACCGGCAGCTTCCTAATGATGACTTCCGGTTTCTAGTTAGTTTAAATAAAAACAGCAAAAAACTACCCCCGCTCGCTATTTTAAACAAACAGAAAAGTTAAAAAAAACTACTTAACACTCGAACTTCACGCTCCCCCAAATCGCTGCCTCTCCGTGCTGCTGCAAGGGAACAATGATGGAATCAATTCAATTCCATCTACCCGATACTTAAACATATTCAGCGAGGAAGCCTCCACCACTTCAATGGGCAGAGAATTCCAGAGATTCACCACTCTTTAAGTGAAGAAGTTCCTCCTCAACTCAACTGTCCCCCCCCTTATTTTGAGGTTGTGCCCTCTAGTGCTGCTATCCTTTCTAAGCGGAAAGAATCTCTCTATCTCTACCCTATCTAGCACCTTCATTATCTTGTAAGTCTCTATAAGATCCCCCCCTCAGCCTTCTGGACTGTGATGAATACAGACCCAGTCTATTCAATTTCTCTTCACAAGCTAACCCCCTCATCTCCGATATCAGCCTAGTGAACCTTCTCTGCACTCCCTTCAAGGCCAGTATATCCTTTCGCAAATGTGGTGACCAAAACTGCACACAGTACTCCAGTTGTGGCTTCACCAGTGCCCTGTACAGTTGCAGCAAGATCTCCCTGCTTTTATATTCTATCCCCCTCGCTATAAAGGTCAACATTCCATTCGCCTTCTTAATCACTTGCTGCACCTGCAGATTGGGTTTTTGTGATTTGTGCACAAGGACCCCCAGGTCCCTCTGCACTGTAGCATGCTGCAACTTTTCGCCCTTTAAATAATAATCCCTCCTACTATTATTTCTACCAAAGTGGATAACCTCACACTTGCTAACATTATACTCCATCTGCCAGGTCCTCACCCACTCACTCAGCCTATCCAGATCCCTCTGCAGGCTTTCCGCACCTTCCACGCAATGTGCTTTTCCACTCATCTTTGTATCATCAGCAAATTTCATTATCCTACACTCTTCCCCCTTCTCCAGATTGTCTATGTAGATGATTGGACAGTGGATGTTGTCTACATGGACTTCACTAAGGCCTTTCACAAGGTCCCTCATGGCAGACTGGTGCAGAAGATTAAGTCACAGGGGATCAGAGGTGAGGTGGCAAGGTGAATACAAAACTGGCTCGGTCAAAGAAGACAGAGGTAGCAGTGGAAAGGTGCTTTTCTCAATGGTTGGCTGTGACAAGTAGTGTTCCTCAGGGATCAGTGCTAGGACCTTTGCTGTTTTACTAGATATAAATGATTTGGAGGAAAATGTAACTGGATTGATAACTTTGCGGATGACACAAAGGTTGATGGATTTGAAGATAGTGATGAGGAACATCAGAGGATACAGCATGATATAGATCAGTTGGAGATTTGGGCAGAGAGATGGCAAGTGGAATTTAATCCACATAAACCAGTGTTAATCCAGTGTTGTCGAGCAGAGGGATCTTGGGGTACAAGTACATAGCTCTTTGAAAGTTGGCACCCAGATTGATAAAGTTGTTGAGAAGGCGTACGGTGTGTTAGCTTTTATTGGTAGAGGGATTGAATTTAGGAGCCGTGAGGTTATGTTACAACTGTACAAAACTCTGGTGCGGCCGCACTTGGAGTATTGCGTACAGTTCTGGTCGCCGCATTATAAGAAAGATGTGGAAGCATTGGAAAGGGTGCAGAGGAGGTTTACCAGGATGTTGCCTGGTATGGTGGGAAGGCCTTATGAGGAAAGGCTGAGGGACCTGAGGTTATTTTCATTAGAGAGAAGAAGGTTACGCGGTGACCTAATTGAGGCGTATAAGATGAACAAGGGATTGGATAGGATGGATAGTGAGAGCCTTTTTCCTCGGATGGTGATGACCAACATGAGGGGACATAACTTTAAATTAAGAGGTGGTAGTTATAGGATGGATGTCAGAGGCAGGTTCTTTACACAGAGGGTGGTGAGGGCGTGGAATGCCCTGCCTGCAGCAGTTGTGGACTCACCTACTTTGGGGGCATTCAAATGTTCGGTGGATAGGCATATGGATGATATTGGAATAGTTTAGGTTAGAGAGTCCACTGGCCGACGCAACATCGAGGGCCGAAGGGCCTGTACTGCGCTGTTATGTTCTATGTTCTAAATGTAAGGTAATGCATTTCGGAAGGCCTAATACAGATAGGAAATATACAGTAAATGGCAGAACCCTTGAGAGTATTGATAGGCAGAGGGATCTGGGTGTACAGGTACACAAATCACTGAAAGTGACAGTGCAGATGGAGAAGATAGTTAAGAAGGCATGCGGCATGCTTGTCTTCATCGGCCAAGGTATTGAGTTTAAAAATTGGCAAGTCATGTTGCAGCTTTATAGAACCTTAGTTAGGCCGCACTTGGAATATAGTGTTCAATTTTGGTCAACACGCTACCAGAAGGACGTGGAGGCTTTGAAAAGATTTACCAGGATGTTGCCTGGTATGGAGGGCATCAGCTAGGAGGAAAGGTTGGAGAAACTTGGTTTGTTCTCACTGGAGTGACGGAGGTTGAGGGGGAGACCTGAAGCCTACAAGATTGTGAGAAGCACGGAAAGATTGGATAGTCAGAAGCTTTTTCCTAGGGCGGAAGAATCAATTACTAGGGGGCATAGATTTAAGGTGTGAGGGACAAGGTTTAAAGGAGATGTACGAGGCAGATTTTTTACACAGACAATAATGGGTGCCTGGAACTCGTTGCTGGGAGAGGTACTGGAAGTGGTAACATAGAACATAGAACATTACAGCGCAGAACAGGCCCTTCGGCCCTCGATGTTGCGCCGATCAATTAAGAAAAAGCAATGACCCCCTAACCTAAACCACTCCCTTTTCATCCATAAACCTATCCGCTGACCTTTTAAATGTCCCCAAACTTGGCGTATCTACAACTGCAGCAGGCGGGGCATTCCATACCCTTACCACCCTCTGGGTAAAGAACCTACTTCTGACATCCATCCTATAACTACCACCCCTTAATTTGAAGCTATGTCCCCTCGTGCTAGCTTTCTCCATCCGAGGAAATAGGCTATCACTGTCCACCCTATCTAAACCTCTAATCATCTTATATGTTTCAATAAGGTCTCCTCTCAGCCACCTTCCTTTCAATGAAAACAACCTCAAATCCCTCAGCCTCTCCTCATAAGACTTTCCCTCCATACCAGGCAACATCCTGGTAAACCTCCTCTGCACCCTCTCCAATGCCTCCACATCTTTCTTATAATGTGGGGACCAGAACTGTACACAATACTCCAAGTGCAGCCACACCAGAGTTTTGTACAGTTGCAACATGACGTTGCGGCTCCGAAATTCAATCCCCCTACCAATAAAAGCTAAGACTCCATATGCCTTCTTAACAACCTTATCGACTTGATTGCCAACTTTCAGGGATCTATGCACATATACACCAAGATCCCTCTGTTCTTCAACACTATTAAGAGTCCTACCATTAGCCCTATACTCTACACATTTGTTATTCCTGCCAAAGTGAATTACCTCACACTTTTCCGCATTAAACTCCATTTGCCACCTCTCGGCCCAGCTCTGCAACTTGTCTAAGTCTCTCTGCAAACTATAACACTCCTCTTTACTATCTACCACTCCTCCGACCTTGGTGTCATCTGCAAATTTAGTAACGGTAGCGATTTTTAGTGAGCGTCTTGACAAGTACATGAACAGGATGGAAAGAGAGGGATATGGTCCCTGGAAGGGTAGGGGATTCTAGTTCAGTTGGGCAGCATGGTCAGTACAGGCTTGGAGGCTGAAGGACCTGTTCCTGTACTGTAATTTTCTTTGTTTTTTTGTTTTTTATTAATGTGTGTATTTATTAAGCTAAGGGGAGAGTAAAGGAATATGTATTATAATTTATTCTTTCATATTTGATCAATGTTTTTTGTTGGTAAAAACTAATTAGCGGTCCTGTAACTTTCATCAGGTTTGATAACCGATCAAAACAGGAACATACAAACTCTGCACTCTCAAAATTTCTCCTTTGACAGTCTCCCATTTACCAATCACATCCTTGCCAGAAAACAGCCTGTCCCAATCTGTGATTTTAAATACTTTCTCATTTCTTCAAATTTGGCCTTTTTTCCCAGTTTAGAACCTGAGGACCAGATCTACCTTTATCTATGATCAAGTTGAAACTAATGACGTTATGATCACTGGAACCAAAGTGTTCCCCTACACACACTTCCGTCACTTGTCCTAACTCATTTCCTAATGGGAGATCTAATATTGTATTCTGTCTAGTTGGTATTTCTATATATAGATTTAGAAAGTTTTCCTGAACATAATTTACAAACTCCACCCTGTCTAGACCTTTAACAGTATGAGTCCCAATCTACATGTGGAAAATTAAAATCCCCTACTGTCACAACTTTGTTTCCTGAAGTTGTCTGCTATCTCTGCAGATTTGATCCTCCGATTAGCGCTGACTATTGGGTGATCTATAAAATGACCACATTAATGTGGTCATACCTTTCCTGTTTCTCAACTCCACTCATATGGCCTCTGTAGGCAAGCTGGGATTATAACACAAACTGATGCTTTTATGTTAGAGTGGAATTATCGAAGAACAAAACAGCATGGGAAACAGGCCCTTCGGCCCAACGAGCGCGCACCGCCACCCCGATGTTCCCACCTCTACCCGCGATCCCTGTCCATGTTTATAGATCTATGGATTAAAAACCAAATTTGAGACAATTTAGGGAGAATTTGTTTTGCCAGTTAGCCTAAGAGCACATCTTTGGGATGTGGGAGGAAATCGGAGCTCCCGGAGAAAACCCAAGCAAGCATGGGGAGAATGCACAAAACTCCCACAGACACAGGCCCAAATCCATGTATCTGCACAGCACAGCGATAGTCACTGAGCTGTCGTGTTGCCCATCAGATGGTCCGGGTCAAGCATACACTAACAATGTGAAGCAGTAGGATACTCTCAAAAGATCCAAGAGTGGTCCTCTCACGACCCATCGTGTGTATGCCCCTTGTTAGACAAGGTGGACCAAAGCACCTGTAGGATAAAAGTAGATCAATATCATCATCTATTTACACACTTCCCAGGGACTCCCAAGGCTCATGATCCCTATTTTAAATCAGTTTTCTATACCCCTCCATTCCCATTCTGTTCATGTGTCCATCTAAGTATTTCTTAAATAACTCCAGAGTACCTGCCTCCACCACTTTACTTGGCAGCGCATTCCATACCCCCACCACCCTCTGTGTGAAAAAACTCCTTCTAGCATCCAAATTATACCTTACCCCCCTCACCCTAAGCCCGTGACCCCTCGTGCTATTTGAGTCCATCCTAGGAAAAAGCTTAACCCTGTTTACTCTATCTGTCCCCCTCATAATCTTGTACACCTCTATCAGATCTCCTCTAAGTCTACGTCTTTCTAAGGAAAACAGTCCCAATTTGCCTAATCTCTCCTCGTAACTCAGACCTTCCATACCAGGCAGCATCCTGGTAAACCTCCTCTGCATTCTCTCCAGAGTCTCCACGTCCTTCCGGTAGTAAGGCGACCAGAACTGGACGCAGTATTCCAAATGAGGTCTAACCAACGTTTTATACAACTGCAACATTCAAGGCCGGCTCTTGTACTCTATACCCCTTCCTATAAAGGCTAGCATACTATATGCTTTCTTCACAACCTTCTCCACCTGCTCTGCCACCTTCAGAGACTTGTTCACCTGCACCCCCAGGTCCCTCGGCGTTTCTATACTCTTAATAGGTCTACCCTTTATCGTACATCTCCCCCCTATCAATACTCCTTCAAATGATGGGATGGAATCGACAGCTGACATTTGATCCTGTTAGGTCAGGGGACATCTCCATGAAACTATCACGCAGATTGCAATGTGTGTTCTCACTTTGTCATGCTTATTGGTGTAGCCACGAACAGCACCCATACCTTGATTCATTTTTGGGGTACCAGTCACAGATATTTGTGAGAAAGGACATTGCAGTATCGATTGGGCAGGCTGTGCCTTTGTTATGTCATAATTTAAAACTGAGTACATAGCTGAGTATTAATTTTCCTTCCAAGCGGTTCGATCCAGCTGAGTAATTTCAGAGAATAGTTTAGCATGTTGCTGTAGTCTTGGAGTCACACTTAAATGAGACTGGGCAAGGACAGGAGGTTTTCTTCCTATTTGGACATTAGTGAACCAGTTGCATTTTTGTGATAATTCAATAACATTCTGGTCACTTTTATTGACAACAGCTTTTTATTTCCAATTTTTCTTCAGTGAATTGAAATTGTCAGCCTGTCTATGGTGGAAATCAAACTCATTTCATTTAAATATAAGTCCAGTTGTCTGCTCCCAGTAATGTCATCACTGCATTAACAGACCCTGGAGGTGACATTTCCCAGCCCTGGATAGGGTTTTACTGCCTGTGAATTGAAAAGCCGGTTTCATAGATTGCTGCTCACTAAATTAAGATATTTTTCACCTTTCAGTGTAGGTGTGCACACAGTGAAACAGCTTGTTTTGGTTGATATTATCTCATACTTTAGAATCCTTAAAGCAGCAATTAAATTAATATTATTTCTGACACTGCCCTATTTCTACTTCATACCAGGTTCTTGAACTGTTTCGCATTAAGGATAAACTGACTGCCCACCAGTTTCAGAGAGTGGCAACGACAACTCTCCTCTCAATGATAAAAGAACAACCTGAACTAGCGGAAAAGTACCTGCTGAGACCTCTTCTCGCGCCTCTGACCTGCTGCTTGGATACTGGAGGTACGGAGATGAGTTGTGTTTATAATAGGGCATATATAAACAGACTCAATTACAAGATAATGGTTGGAATATGATTTTTACAGGTATAGACAATGCGAGTGGAGAGTGGGTTAAGCACAGGTTAGAGGTGTGAATTGTCTCAAGCCAGGACAGTTAGTAAGATTTTGCAAAGCCCAGGCAAATTGTGGGAATTACAGGTAGTGTGACATGAACCCACTGCTTGCCTTCAAACAACCACACAATCTCAAGCAGACCCTTGTCCACAACAAGGTACCCAACCTTCAGGAGAACAGCACCACATCATACAACTCTATCACAGCAACCTTTGCGAGATATGCTGGATCATCGACATGGATGCCATCATCTCACATGAGAACATCATCGATCAGGTATATAGTACATACTCTTGCAGCTCGGCCAACATTGTCTACCTGATATGTTGCAGGAAGGAATGTTCCAAGGCATGATATATTTGGGAAACCATGCAGATGCTATGACAATGGATGAATGGACACCACTCATCTATCATCAGGTAGGAGTACTCTCTTACTGAAGGGGAACACTTCAGTGGTCAAGCCTTGAATCTTCAGGTAAGCATTTTCCAAGGTAGTCTTCAAGACACATGACAATGCGACATTGCTGAGTAGAAACTGATAGCCAAGTTCCACACACAAAGACGGCCTCAAACGGGATCTTGGGTTCATGTTGCATTACCTGTGTACTGCAAAATCTTACTAACTGTGCTGGCTTGAGACAATTCACACCTCTTTTAATCTATGCTTAACCCTCTCTCCACCTGCATTGCCTGTACCTGTGAAGACTTGGTTGCCTGTTAAGACTTGCATTCCAACCATTATCTTAATAAGTAATCTCTCAACACCAGGTTAAAATCCAACAGATTTACTTGGTAGCACGAGCTTTTGAAGGGCTGCTCCTTCATCATGTGAGTTATAACCATTATCTTGTAATTGAGTTTGTGAACCCAACTCTTCACTCATCTGATGAAAGACTAGTGCTTCAAAAGCTCGTCCTACCAAGTAAAGTAAATCTGTTGGACTTTAAGCTGGTATTGTGAGACTTCTTAATGTGTCCACCCCAGTCCAATGCTGGAATCTCCACATCACAGCTACTTACCTCATGCCCTCTTTAACTGGCGTTAGGTCCTGCCTGCTAGTACATATTATCCCCCTCTCTTCCCCCACTGTCTCTCTCTCTCCCCCCTCCCCTCCTCTCTCCTCTCTCTCTCCCTCCTCTCTCCTCTCTCTCTCCCCTTCTCTCTTCCTCTCTCTCTCCCCTTCTCTCTCCTTCTCTCTCCCCCCCCTCTCTCCCCCCCCCTCTCCTCGCTCTCTCCCCCCCTCTCTCCCCTCTCTCTCTCCCCCTCTCTTCCCCTCTCTCTTCCCCCCCCCTCCCTCCCCACTCTATCTCCCTTTCTAGAATTTGAGGGCTTTGATGGGGTTTCTTTGGGCAATGTTTGGAGTTTTCTGTAAGGGTCTGTGGGCCAGGCAAGCAGTTGTAGTGTTATAGAAATGTACAGCGTGGAAACTGACCTTTTGGTCCAACTTGTCCACAATGACTAGATTTCCTAAATGGAAGTAGTCCGATTTGCCAACATTTGACCAGTATCTGTCTCGTAAGCAGTGACTTGAAGCAGGTATGAAAAATTGCGCTTGCTTTGTGATATGAGGCTATTGAAATTATTTAATGTGCGTCAGTCAGAGGTTTTAATGAATTGTTTTTATCTTCATGCTCGTCACTTTCTCTGCTAAGAGTGTAGTACACAGTAAGAAATCTCACAACAGGTTAAAGTCCAACACATTTATTTGTTAGCAAAAGCCATTAGCTTTCGGGCCTCTGACCTTTCATGCACTCACCTGACGACTTTAATCTGGTGTTGTGAGATTCCTTATTGTGTTTACCCCAGTCCAACACTGGCATCTCCACATCAAGAGTGTAGTAGCCAGTGTTATTTGGCTACTTGTCTCATGAGCTTGATTTATTTTAATAATATGGTTGAGAAATGCTTATTATTTCCAATTCTGTGCGAGTGAATTTCTTTGAGGTTTCCATTAGCAAAACCACACCTTTTGCCAAGAACCCAATTAACAAGACTTACAAGCAACTACAATTAAATGTAAATGGCTCAGTCAGTTCACTGAAGTATACTCCTTGCTGTCTGGTTTTTATCTCCTTTGGACTGAATGCAGGGAGCAGATGGGCGGAATGGGGAAGTGCAGAGAGATGGTGGGGGGGGGCACGATGTAGAGAGATGGGGGGGGGGGCACGATGCAGAGAGATGGTAGTGGGCGGGGAACGATGCAGAGAGATGGTGGGGGAGGGGCACGATGCAGAGAGATGGTGGGGGAGGGCACGATGCAGAGAGATGGTGGGGGGGGCACGATGCAGAGAGATGGTGGGGGAGGGGGACACGATGCAGAGAGATGGTGGGGGGGGGACACGATGCAGAGAGATGGTGGTGGAGGGGCACAATGCAGAGAGATGGTGGGGGGGGGCACGATGCAGAGAGATGGTGGTGGAGGGGCACGATGCAGAGAGATGGTGGTGGAGGGGCACGATGCAGAGAGTGGTGGTGGAGGGGCACGATGCAGAGAGATGGTGGTGGAGGGGCACGATGCAGAGAGATGGTGGTGGAGGGGACGATGCAGAGAGATGGTGGGGAGGGGGAACAATGCAGAGAGATGGGGGGCGCACGATGCAGAAGAGTGGTGGTGGAGGGGCACGATGCAGAGAGATGGTGGGGTGGAGGGGCACGATGCAGAGAGATGGTGGGGGGGGGGAACACGATGCAGAGAGATGTGGGGGGGGGACACGATGCAGAGAGATGTGGGGGGGGGACACGATGCAGAGAGATGGTGGGGGCACGATGCAGAGAGATGGTGGGGAGGGGGAACAATGCAGAGAGATGTGGGGGGGGGCACGATGAGAGAGATGGTGGGGGGGGGGGGCACGATGCAGAGAGATGGTGGTGGAGGCACGATGCAGAGAGATGGTGGGGGGGGGGGAACAATGCAGAGAGATGGGGAGGGGCACGATGCAGAGAGATGGTGGTGGAGGCACGATGCAGAGAGATGGTGGGGGGAGGGGGAACAATGCAGAGAGATGGGGAGGGGCACGATGCAGAGAGATGGTGGGGGGGGCGGCACGATGCAGACAGATGGTTGGGGGGGGCGGCACGATGCAGAGAGATGGTTGAGGGGGGTGGTGCTGAGAAATGGTAGGGAGGCGGTACAAGGAAATGTTGGGGGGCCAGTGCAGGGAGATGATGGGGGTGATGTGCATGGAGCTGGCGGGGGAGCCGTGTGCGGGGAGCAGGTGGGGGAGCCATGTGCGGGGAGCTGGCGGGGGAGCCGTGTGCGGGGAGCGGGCGGGGGAGCCGTGTGCGGGGAGATTACAGTGCAGAACAAGCCCTTCGGCCTTCAATGTTGCGCCGACCAATTAAGAAAAAGCAATGACCCTCTAACCTAAACCATTCCCTTTTCATCCATAAACTTATCTACTAACCACTTAAACGCCACCAAACCTGGCGCATGTACAACTGCAGCAGGCAGGGCATTCCATATCCTTACCACTCTCTGGGTAAAGAACCTGCCTCTGACATCCGTCCTATAACTACAACCCCTTAATTTAAAGCTATGTCCCCTCGTGCTAGCTTTCTCCATCCTAGGAAAAAGGCTATCATTGTCCACCCTATCTAAACCTCTAATCATCTTATATGTTTCAATAAGGTCTCCTCTTAGCCGCCTTCTTTCTAACGAAAACAACCTCAAATCCCTCAGCCTCTCTTCATAAGACCTGCCCTCCATACCAGGCAACATCCTGGTAAACCTCCTCTGTACCCTCTCCAATGCCTCCACATTTTTCTTATAACATGGGGACCAGAACTGTACACAATACTCCAAGTGCAGCCGCACTAGAGTTTTGTACAGTTGCAACAAGACGTTGCGGCTCCGAAATTAAATCCCCCTACCAATAAAAGCTAAGACTCCGTATGCCTTCTTAACAACCTTATCGACTTGATTGCCAACTTTCAGGGATCTATGCACATATACACCAAGATCCCTCTGTTCGTCAACACTATTAAGAGTTCTACCATTAGCCCCATACACTACACATTTGTTATTCCTGCCATAGTGAATTACCTCACACTTTTCCGCATTAAACGCCATTTGCCACCTCTCGGCCCAGCTCTGCAACTTGTCTAAGTCTCTCTGCAAACTATAACACCCCTCTTCACTATCTACCATTCCACTTCACTATCTACCACTCCACCGACTTTAGTGTCATCTGCAAATTTACTAATCCATCCTTCAATACCCTCATCCAGATCATTTATAAAAGTTACAAACAGCAGGGGCCCCAAAACAGATCCCTGAGGCACACCACTTGTAACCGAACTCCACTATGAATAACTTCCATCAACAGATGGTGGGGGAGCAGCGTGCAGGGAGATGGGGGGGTGGAGCAGCGTGCAGAGAGATGGGGGGGGGGAGCAGCGTGCAGAGAGATGGGTGGGGGGGGAGCAGCTTGCAGGGAGATGGGGGGGGAGCACGTGCAGGGAGAGGGGGGGTGGAGCAGCGTGCAGAGAGATGGGGGGGGGGAGCAGCGTGCAGAGAGATGGGGTGGGGGGGGAGCAGCGTGCAGGGAGATGGGGGGGGAGCAGCGTGCAGAGAGATGGGGGGGGGGGGAGCAGCGTGCAGAGAGATGGGGTGGGGGGGGAGCAGCGTGCAGGGAGATGTGGCGTGGATGGGAGTGCAGTATGGGAAGCTGTGCCGGTATAGGAAACGAGTGTCTTCATTCCACCACCTGTTTCCTGCTCATTAAGGACTGACTTTGTTGCTGTTAAGTAGCGGAAAGGCTTGAGTTCATCCTTGTGATGCATTCTTCAATTTTCATAACGTTTTGTTGTCACTCAAGTGATGGAGATTGAGGGGGCAACCTGATAGAAACCGACAAGATTATGAGAGGCATGGACCAGATAATAAAATAGGCAAAGAACTCAACTCAACTTGCTCTCTCCTTCCCTTTCAGAAATACCAGAGAAATCTGGACAGGGGGGAATAGTGATCGTGGGAGAGTTGGAACTCACGAGATGTGTGGAGGATATATATAAGGTAAGAACAATATTCTTAATTTTTAAATACTTTTGCTGTGTTCGGGGCCTGATCCTTCACAGAGTGTGTCTATTAGTCAAAATTGGTGGTTTGGCATCAAGATGATTTCAACAAAGAACAAAACAGCACGGGAAACAGGCCCTTCGGCCCAACGAGCCCGCGCCGCCACTTCGATGTTCCCACTTCTACCCATGATCCCTGTTTATGTTTATACATCTATGGATTGAATTTTGAGACAATTTAGGGAGAATTTGTTTTGCCAATCAGCTTAAGAGCACATCTTTGGGATGTGGGAGGAAACCGGAGCACCTGGAGAAAACCCACGCAAGCACGGGGAGAATGCGCAAACTCTCACAGACACAGGCCCAAATCCATGTATCTGCACAGCACAGAGATAGTCACTGAGCTGTCATGTTGCCCATCAAATGGTCCAGGTCAAGCGTACACTAACGACGTGAAGCACTAGGATACTCTTGAAAAAAAAATCCAAGAGCAGCCCTCTCACGACCCATCGCGTGTATGCCCCTCGTTAGACAACAAGGTGGACCAAAGTACCTGTAGGATAAAAACAAGTACGTCAATATCATCATCTATTGACACACTTCCCAGGAACTCCCAAGGCTCATGATCCCTATTTTAAATCAGTTTTCTATACCCCTCCATTCCCATTCTGTTCATGTGCCCATCTAAGTATTTCTTAAATATCTCCAGAGTACCTGCTCCACCACTTTACTTAGAACATAGAACATTACAGCACAGAACAGGCCCTTCGGCCTTCGATGTTGCGCCGACCAATTAAGAAAAAGCAATGACCCTCTAAACTAAACCATTCCCTTTTCATCCATAAACTTATCTACTAACCTCTTAAACGCCACCAAACTTGGCACATCTACAACTGACGCAGGCAGGGCGTTCCATACCTTTATCACCCTCTGGGTAAAGAACCTACCTCTGACATCCGTCCTATAACTACCATCCCTTAATTTAAAGCTATGTCCCCTCGTGCTAGCTTTCTCCATCCTAGGAAAAAAGCTATCACTGTCCACCCTATCTAAACCTCAAATCATCTTATATGTTTCAATAAGGTCTCTTCTTAGTCGCCTTCTTTCCAACGAAAACAACCTCAAATCCCTCAGCCTCTCTTCATAAGACCTGCCACTGCAGGTGCATTCCATACCCCCATTCCATACCCCCTTGGCAGTGCATTCCATACCCCCACCACCCTCTGTGTGAGAAAACTCCCTCTAGCATCCAAATTATACCGCCTCACCCTAAGCCCATGACGCCTCGTGCTATTTGAGTCCATCCTAGGAAAAAGCTTAACCCTGTTTACTCTATCTATACCCCTCATAATCTTGTACACCTCTATTAGATCTCCTCTAAGTCTACGTCTTTCTAATGAAAACAGCCCCAATTTGCCTAACCTCTCCTCGTAACTCAGACCTTCCATACCAGGCAGCATCCTAGTAAACCTCCTCTGCACTCTCTCAAGTCTCCACGTCCTTCCGGTAGTAAGGCGACCAGAACTGGACGCAGTATTCCAAATGAGGTCTAACCAACATTTTATACAACTGCAACATTAAAGGCCAGCTCTTGTACTCTATACCCCTTCCTATAAAGGCTAGCATACTATATGCTTTCTTCACAACCTTCTCCACTTGCTCTGCCACCTTCAGAGACTTGTGCACCTGCACCCCCAGGTCCCTCTGCGTTTCTATACTCTTAATAGGTCTACCTTTATATATACCTCCCCGCTACATTCTTTCTCGCAAATGCATCACCTCACATTTATCAGGATTGAATTCCATCTGCCATCTCTCTGCCCAAGCTACCAGCCTATCTATGTCCTGCTGCATCGCCTGACAATGCTCCTCACTATCCGCAAGTCCAGCCATCTTTGTATCATCTGCAAACTTGCTGATCACTCCACTTACTCCCTCTTCCAAGTCATTTATATATATTACAAATAGAAGAGGTCCCAGTACTGAGCCCTGCGGCACACCACTAGTGACCGACCTCCAGCTAGAAAAACACCCTTCCACTATTACTCTCTGTCTCCTATTACCAAGCCAGTTATTTATCCATCTAGCTACCTTGTCATTGTATCCCATGAGCCTTGACCTTCTCAACTAACCTCCCATGAGGGACTTTGTCAAATGCTTTACTGAAATCCATATAGACATCAACGACTCGCCCTTTGTTGACCGTTTTCATCACCTCCTCAAAAAATCCTACCAGATTCGTAAGGTATGACCTCCCCTTAACAAATCCATGCTGCGTATCCCTAATCAAATCGCAACGCTCTAAGTGCCTATACATCCTATCTCTAAGAATCCCCTCCAACAACTTCCCTACCACTGACATCAAACTCACCGGCCTATTTTAATACACTCGAATGAGTCCCTTGTTCGAGCCTTTACGTCGCTTATCGACAGAAATTCTTTCCTTGCCCATTAGTCGCACCGCCCATCAGAAGGTCGGTGATGCTCTTGATTATCGGGGTCGTTTCTCACAGTTAGGAGCCTCTCGGCCTGGATGAGATGTTCATCCACGTCCCTGTGTTTAGGGACTTGAGCCTGGGGCTGACTGGTGGTACTTACCTGCGGGACTGGCTCTCCAACATCCGCCTCCTCCAGCTCCTGATCTTGCTCGGAGCCTGGGTTTTCAGAAACAACTGGGAGTGCGTTGTTTGCTGCTTTGCGCACATTTGCAAGTAGCCTGCGCTTGTCAGAGATTTGTTTGGCCGTTTACTCCCAATCTCTCTGTTGATAAATCGTGCGCCAGCAAATCTCTTTTCAAGCTCTTTGAGGAGTGATTCCTCCTCCTCGGACCATACTCTCTTATTCCTTCCCCATTTGGCTGAAGGCTTGGGCAGTGCCTTCTCTGCATGTTTTTCACTGCGAAGAACTGGATGACGGTGTCGCTCATGCTGGCTGAGTCCACTCTCTGAGGGAAAGACCAACTCACAGGCGCTGCACTTATACTGCCCAACTGCCAGGGGCTTCTCGCCCTGACATTTCGGGTAGTGGCTGGCAATAGAGTGGAACTCCCCGGACTTACCACATCGAGAACATTCGGTCACAATATTCTTGGTCTTGTGCACTGTCTTGAAATGGTCTCTAAAAGCTCCAACCGTGGGGAGTATGGACTTGCAGGGTTTGCAATACAACGCGTCAGTGGGATAATGGATCACCACCTCCTTAA
Source organism: Sphyrna mokarran (assembly GCA_024679065.1). NCBI lineage: Eukaryota > Metazoa > Chordata > Chondrichthyes > Carcharhiniformes > Carcharhinidae > Sphyrna > Sphyrna mokarran. Next base: position 825,919 of record JAGIQG010000004.1, on the reverse strand, counting down.
CCTCTGAACGGTCTTCTGTAGGTTTGATTATAACAGTCTCGATGAAGGTGCCTTCGTCCTGGGCACCCCCATCGCTTGTGGTAGTTGCGATGTTTGCTTTAGCTCCCGTACCCTTATTCAGGGCTTGATATCCCTTGTTATAGAAGATGCAGGTGGTTATCTCCACTTCCTTGGCTGGATGGGCCGTCCAGACCGACTCTTCTACAATAGGCTCTTTGTCTTCACATATTGGAGTAATAGATTCCTCAGGCCGGGGACCTGAGTCTACCACCCAATAGTGCCCAGCAATTTGACTTGGTCTCAAGATCAGCTCTTCCGTTTGGGTCGAGACTGATCTTGTCACTAACTCTTTTGAGTTAGTAACTGTGTAACCTAGCCTTTGTAACTTTTCACAGAGAGCGGTTACTGACTCATCTGCGGGGTTGTTGTATGTCCGGTTTGTAACCCAGCCGGCCTCCTGCCTTCCAGACAGACATTCACTTTCTTTCGCTGATCCAGCTGCTGAGACAGCCGGATCACCCATTGCGTGGTTTTTGGAATTGGACATTTAGCCCTCGATCGAAATCGATCAAAGTTACCAGCGGGGCCCCGGGGAGGCAGAACCAATGTCTATGATCGTCAAAGCATGCAAATCCGATCACATACGGCAACTATGCCAGATTGAGGGTTTGAAGTTGGATAAGTCCCCTGGGCCGGACGGGATTTACCCTAGGATTCTCTGGGAGGCAAGAGAGGAGATTGCAGAGCCTCTGGCTCTGATCTTCATGTCCTCGTTGGTTACGGGTGTGGTTCCGGAGGACTGGAGGATAGCGAATGTGGTCCCATTGTTTAAGAAGGGAAGAGAGACCTTCCAGGGAATTATAGGCCAGTGAGTCTTACTTCTGTTGTGGGCAAGGTATTGGAGAGAATTATTAGGGATAGGATTTATAGTTATTTAGAGGGAAATGAATTGATTGGGGATAGTCAGCATGGTTTCGTGAAGGGTAGGTCATGCCTCACTAACCTCATTGAGTTTTTTGAGAAAGTGACCAAAGAGGTGGATGGGGGTAAGGCGGTTGATGTAGTATATATGGACTTTAGTAAGGCGTTTGATAAGGTGGCCCATGGAAGACTTTTACAGAAAATGCAGATGTGTGGAATAGAGGGTGATTTAGCTAATTGGATTAGGAATTGGCTGGCAGATAGAAGACAGAGGGTGGTGGTTGATGGGAGATATTCATCGTGGAGTTCGGTGAAGAGTGGTGTGCCTCAGGGGTCTGTTTTGGGGCCCCTGCTGTTTGTAATTTTTATAAATGATCTGGATGAGGGTATTGAGGGATGGATCAGTAAATTTGCAGATGATACCAAAGTTGGTGGAGTGGTAGATAGGGAAGAGGGGTGTTTTAGTTTACAGAGTGACTTGGACAAGTTGCAGAGCTGGGCCGAGAGGTGGCAAATGGAGTTTAATGTGGAAAAGTGTGAGGTAAGGCACTTTGGCAGGAACAATAAATGTGTAGAGTATAGGGCTAATGGTAGGGCTCTGAATAGTGTTGAGAAACAGAAGGATCTTGGTGTATGTGTCAATAGATCCCTGAAAGTAGGCAGTCAAGTGGATAAAGTTGTTAAGACGGCATATGGAGTCTTAGCTTTTATTGGCAGGGGGATTGAATTTAGGAGCCGCAGCATCATGTTGCAACTGTACAAAACTCTAGTGCGGCCGCACTTGGAGTATTGGGTGCAGTTCTGGTCCCCACATTATAAGAAAGATGTGGAGGCATTGGAGAGGGTACAGAGGAGGTTTACCAGGATGTTGCCTGGTATGGAGGGCAGGTCCTATGAAGAGAGGTTGAAGGATTTGAGGTTGTTTTCTTTAGAAAGGAGGCGGCTAAGAGGGGATCTTAGTGAAGCATATAAGATGATTAGAGGTTTAGATAGGGTGGACAGTGATAGCCTTTTTCCTAGGATGGAGAAAGCTAGCACGAGGGGACACAGCTTTAAATTAAAGGGTATGAGTTATAGGACGGATATCAGAGGTAGGTTCTTTACTCAAAGAGTGATTAGGGAGTGGAATGCCCTGCCGGCAGCTGTTGTAGATGCGCCAAGTTTGGTGGCGTTTAAGAGGTTAATTGATAAGTATATGGAAGAGAAGGGGATGGTTTAGTTTGGAGGGGCATTGCTTTTTATTTTGGTCGGCACAACATCGAAGGCCGAAGGGCCTGTTCTGTGCTGTATTGTTCTATATGTTCTATGTTCTACTCTCCGGTGAGAGAACACCGTAAAGTCATGAGTCATAGTTATCCCTATTATCCCTACTACCCTTTTTAAACAACGGTACAACATTAGCTGTTCTCCAGTCCTCTGGGACCTCACCTGTGTCCAAAGAAGAGACAAAGATTTGCGTCAGAGGCCCAGCAATTTCACCTTGCACCTCCCTAAGCAGCCTGGGATAAATGCCATCAGGCCCCGGAGATTTATCAGTTTTAATGCTACCTACAAGCTCTAACACTTCCTCCCTCGGTATGGATATTTCCCTCAACTGGTCCACAGCTCCCTCAGAGACAGGAGCTGTCAACAAGCCCCTCTCCTTGGTGAATACCGACTCAAAGTATTCATTCAGGATCTCCCCCATTCTCAGAATCTCAGAGACTATTTCCCCGAGCTGAAATGGTCACTACAAGAGGACGCAGATTTAAGGTGCAGGGAAGCAAATACAGAGGAGATGTTAGGGGTACGTTTTTCACTCAGAGGGTGGTGAGTGAATGGAATTGGCTGCCATCGGAGGTTGTTGAGGCAAACTCACTGGGGCCTTTTAAAAGACTTCTGGATGAGTATATGGAAATGAATAGGATAGGGGGTTATAGATAGGTCTGTGGATTGGTGGATGTGATCAGCGCAACTCGTGGGCTGAAGGGCCTGTTTGTGCTGTATTGTTCTATGTTCTGTGTTCATTCCTTCGGACTCTAAGAACAGTTCCCCTCCTCTGACCCTAAAAAGTTCAATTTTTTTCCTCTAATCACCCTTTTATTCCTAACAATAGGAGTAAAAAGCCTTTGGGTTTTCCTTAATCCTATCCGCCAAAATCATTTCATGTCCCCTTTTTGCCCTTCTAACTCCCTGTTTGAGCTCCCTCCTACTCTCTCTATATTCCTTCAATGCTGTCTCGGTTCCCAGCTGCTTTGACCTATCATCCGCTTCTCTTTTCTTCCTAACCAAGTCCTCAATATCCCTAGTAATCCACGGCTCTCTAATCCTACCTTTCCCATCTTTCCTCTTAGCCAGCACATATCTTTCTTGCAACATTTTCAGTATTCCCTTGAAAGACTCCCACATGCCTAGCGTGGACTTACCCTCGAACAACCGTTCCCAATCAGTTTCCATAAGTTCCTGCCTAATCCGACCATAGTTAGCCTTCCCCCAATTCAGCACCCTGCCTCTAGGGCAACAAGTATCCTTTTCTATCTGTATCCTAAAGTAGACAGAATTGTGGTCACTGTTAGCCACATGTTCCCCTACTACAACATCAACCACCTGCCCTGGCTCATTACTCAGAACTAAATCCAATATAGCCCCTTCTCTAGTCGGGCTAGCCACATACTGCTCCAACGATCCTTCCAGTACACGTTTTACAAATTCCTCCCCGTCCGAATCCCAGCTCTAGGTACCTTCCAATCTATCCTAGGGAGATTAAAATCTCCCACTATAACAACTCTGTTCTTTCTGCACCTATCCAAAATATCTTTACATATGCCTTCTTCAACTACCCGCGGGCTGTTGGGTGGCCTATAATACACCCCTAGCATAGTAATCGCCCCCTTTCTATTCCTAACTCCACCCACAGCGACTCCACTCCTAACTCCTCTGTATTGTCCTCCCTCTGTACCGCCGTGATGCTCTCCCTAACGAACAACGCCACTCCCCCACCTCTTCTGGACCCTCCTCTGTCACGCCTGACTGAAACACTTATACCCAGGAATATTCAGCTGCCACTGCTCCCCTTTAACCACGTCTCTGTCACCATAACCATATCCAAGTTCCTCGCAAACCTTAAGGCCCTAAGTTCATTTGTGTTTCCCGTTGCACTCCTCACATTGAAACAGACACACTCCAGACCTCCAAGCCCACTCGGAACCTCCTTCTCCCTGGTGTATTTCTTCTCATCCAAGCTTCTTCTATCTCCCATCTTGCTCCCTACCGAGCTATCGGTCTCAGCACCCCCCCCTCTCCATATTAGTTTAAATCCTGCCGAAACACTCCAGCTAACCTCCCAGCTAAGATATTCACGCCCTTCCCATTTAAGTGTTCCCCGTCCCTTCTATACAGGTGCAGTTGTTTCACAAAGACTTCCCAGTTATCCATAAATATGAAACCCTCTGCCCTACACCAGTCCTTCAGCCACGCATTCAGCTGTAGGATCTCATTTTTCCTGGCCCTGGAAGCAGCCCTGAGATCGCCACCCTGGAGGCCCTGCTCTTCAGCCTACCCACCAATTCCCTGAAGTGCCTTCATATATCTTCCCTGCTCTTCCTTCCTACATCCTTCTCTCCTACGTGAATAATCACATCCACCTGGGTCCCTTCACCCTTCAAAATGCCCTCTACCCTGCCAGACACATCTTGCACCCCTGCTCCAGAGAGGCAAGTTACCATCCTGGAGTCCCGTCTTTGATGACAGAAGCGCCAATCTATTCCTTTAACTCTCTCATCCCCCACCACTATCTCCCTTCTAGCGCCCTTCCTCCCCTTTGAGGTAGTCTGGTCCTCCTGTCTTACTTTTTTTATTCCTCCGCCTTCGATATTTTGGGGGACTGCACTGGGGAAGTCTTTGGACTGTCTCCCCTCTCCTTTTTCCCCTTCCTGACAGTAATCCACCTGTATGGGTCAGGTTCCCCAACTTTAGGCTCTGGGTCCACCACCTTACTCTGCCTCCCTTCCATGATTGCCTCTTTCTTCCTGACTAAAAATGCTTCTTCCAATCACCACTCTAATTGCTTGACCTGAGCCCTCAGATACTGCAGCTCCAAACACTTGACGCATACGTGGACTTTTGGGAGACGTTTTGCCTCCAGGAACTCCCACATATGACACCGTACACAGGTGAGGCGTCTTCCCTTAATCCCTGCCATTGTCATGGACACCTTTGGAGGTGTGAATGCAACTGGAAAACTAGTAGCACACTGTGCCTAAGCCTGCTCTCGCCCAAGCCCCATGAGCCAAAGCCCCTATATCTCACTCTGCTTCCCTACTCACTCCACTGCCGCTGTCTACTGCCACTTTCTTTTTATACTCCCCAGTTCCCTTCCCAGCTATCCCCACGCCTACCTACAGCAGCAAAAACCACTCAAAAACAGAGAGAAAGAAAGCAAATTGAAAATTTTTCACACTTAGCCACCAGCACTCCCAAACACACTGTTTCAGAGAACAATGACTGTGGGGAAAGTGCTATGCTGACCAAATGAGAACATAAGAACATAAGAAATAGAAGCAGGAGTAGGCCATCTAGCCAATCGAGCCTGCCCCACCATTCAATAAGGTCATGGCTGATCTGAAGTGGATCAGTTCCACTTTCCTGCTTTCTCTCCATAACTCTTAATTCCCTTGTCTATCAGAAATCTATCTACCCATGACTTAAATATATTCAGTGAGGAAGCCTCCAACAGTTCAACGGGCAGAGAATTCCAGAGATTCACCACCCTTCGAGTGAAGAAGTTCCTCTTCAACTCTGATCTAAACCTCCCCCCCTTATTTTGAGGCCGTGCCCTCTAGTTCTGCTATCAAAGACCTTTCTAAACGGAAAGAATCTCTTTACCTCTACCCTATCTAGTCCCTTCATTATCTTATATGTCTTTATAAGATCCCCCCTCAGCCTTCTAAACTCCAATGAGTACAGACCCAGTCTATTAAAATTCTCATAGGCTAACCCCCTCACTAGGTATCAGCCTAGTGAATATGCTCTGCACTCCCTCTAAGGCTTTCGCAATATCCTTTCACAAATGCGGTGACCAAAACTGCACACAGTACTCCAGCTGCAGCCTCACCTACACCCTGTACAGTTGCAGCAAGATCTCCCTGCTTTTATATTCTATCCCCCTCGTTATAAAGGTCAACATTACATTCGCCTTCTTGATCACCTGCTGCACCTGCAGACTGGGTTTTTGTGATTCGTGCAGAAGGACCCCCAGGTCCCTCTGCACTGTAGCATGCTGCAGCTTTTCACCCTTTAAATAATAACCCCTCCTACTATTATTTCTACCAAAGTGGATAACCTCACATTTGCTAATGTTATACTCCATCTGCCAAGTCCTCGCTCACTCACTCAACCTATCCAGATCTCTCTGCAGATTTTCTGCGCCTTTCACGCAATTTGCTTTTCCACTCGTCTTCATGTCATCAACAAATTTTGTTACCTTACGCTCAGCTCCCTCCCCCATATCATCTATGTAAATGGTAAACAGTCGAGGCCCCACTACCAATACCTGGGGCACTTCACTAGTCATCAACTGACAATAGAATAACACCCATTGATTCCAACTCTCTGCTTCCTATTAGGCAACCAATTCTTTATCCATGCGAACACCTTACCTCCAATTCCGTGCACCCTAACCTTTTGGAGTAACCTTTTGTGAGGCACCTTATCAAACTCCTTTTGGAAATCTAAAAACACCACATCCACCGGTTCCCCTCTGTCTACCACACTAGTCACATCTTCATAGAAATCCAATAACTTCATGAAACATGACTTCCCCTTCATAAATCCATGCTGCGTCTGCTTGATCAAACCGTTCTTTTCTACTATCACATTACTAGTATCATGTACTTTTTAGTATCACATAGGGAAAGTTGGCAATTGCTATAACAACATATTTGTATTTTTGTTACTGTGCTGAAGTTAGGAGTTAAAAATTCCCATCCCACTTTTGGAGATTTGAGTAGTACATTAAAGGATTAACTAAATAGAAGAAAATTTAAAAACATAATATTACATTTACACATCTAAAAATTAGTCTTACAGATTATTTCCTCAAAGGAGTTTTGCTTGGTTAGACTCACAATAACTCCAGGTAACACAATTCTCAGTAAATTTACCCAAGTCTTTCGAGATCGTTATAAGAAAGTTACGTAACAGGGCTTTTCTCTCGCACTTCCCTGAGGAGGATTCCAAGAACAGTATCCTGCTTTTGAAAACAATTGGCATTTTACTGGGTTGCTGGAGATGCTCATCTTGTTTCTTCTCACAGGCCTTTCCCAGCATAAAGTACAATGCAGGCTCCCACATAGCCACTCCTACAACACAGCTACAAACTTCATTTAAATATATTTCCTCTTTAAAATCATTGTTCACAACACCTCTCTGAATGTATCTGTGTTAGAAATGTAAAGATTTTCCTATCCTCTATCACTCCCACTGTTTGGTCAAATAAAACTTTGTTTTATTTATTTATGATCTTTGCAAGTTGGGAAAATCCTTTTTGTTTCTCTTTGACCTTGAGCAACTAAACCGAAACAACTCTTCTTTATCCACTCATGCAAATTTCTGTCCATGTTGTGTTTAGTGAGAACACATCTTAACTTGGCCATCCCCATTTCAAATGCCTACTTTTACACCGAGACCCTTTGGTGCTTCCGTTTAAATAAATTAGTCACACACATAGCCCCGTGATCCTGTTCTGCAAAACACTGCAGGAATATTAAGAAACTCATATTTCGTAATACAAGTCTCCTAACAGTGGATTGGCTTAAACTATACAAACATGGCAAATGGAGTTTAATGTGGAAAAGTGTGAGGTAATGCACTATAGCAGAAATAATAAATGTGTAGAGTATAGGGCAAATGGTAGGATTCTTAGTAGTCTAGATGAACAGAGGGAGCTTGGTGTGTATGTGCATAGATCCCTGAAAGTAGGCAGTCAGGTCGAGAAGGTTGTTAAGAAGGCATATGAAGTCTTGGCTTTTATTGGTAGAGGGATTGAATTTCGGAGCCACAACGTCATGTTGCAACTGTACAAAACTCTAGTGCGGCCGCACTTGGAGTATTGTGTGCAGTTCTGGTCCCCACATTATAAGAAAGACGTGGAGGCATTGGAGAGGGTACAGAGGAGGTTTACCAGGATGTTGCCTGGTATGGAGGGCAGGTCTTATGAAGAGAGGCTGTGGGTTTTGAGGTTGTTTTCATTAGAAAGGAGGCGAATAAGAGGGGACCTAATCGAGACATATAAGATGATTAGAGGTATAGATAGGGTGGATAGTGATAGCCTTTTTCCTAGGATGGAAAAAGCTAGCATGAGGGGACACAGCTTTAAATTAAGGGGTGATAGTTATAGGACGGATATCAGAGGCAGGTTCTTTACCCAAGGGGTGGTTCGGGAGTGGAATGCCCTGCCTGCAGCGGTTGTAGATGCGCCAAGTTTGGTGGCGTTTAAGAGGTTAGTTGATAGGTATATGGAAGAGAAGGGAATGGTTTAGTTAGGAGGGGCATTGCTTTTTATATTGGTCGGCGCAACATCGAAGGCCGAAGGGCCTGTTCTGTGCTGTAATGTTCTATGTTCTATGTTCTATGTTCTATACCTTTTTTAGCTAATTCCATTTCCTGTTTTCTTGTCTTTGAAAGTTACACAAGCGATAATAGACCAAGAGATGGGGTCAGTGAACCATGCAGAAAGAACTGTCTTAGCACAAAGTATAATTCATGTCTTTTCATTGCAGTAAAAAGTCTGACAACACCAGGTTTATTGTGTTTACCCCAGTCCAATGCCAGCATCTCTACATCATGACTACTTTTTATTACAAACCAGGAAATGTATGCAGACTCAGTGGGAGTTTTTGTAATGCTGAGAAATCTGATTGAAGTAGGATGTTATTTTGTATGGCTATTAATGTGGATTCAAGGAACACAAGTACAAACATAATGTCATTCTGTATCGTCAGATCATGGACTCTGAGATGTCTCATGAAACTGTACGGTGCTTTTGCCAGCTGTAGTTTCAGCCCTGCAATCACTGCTGCTCAGATCATAAGGAAAGAAGTGCAGGAAACAGTCATGTTCATGGTGTCAGACACAACTAAGTTATGAGAAAAGAATGAGAGGAGGCCTTCTGGGGGCATTGGTGAAATAGTGAGACTGCAGACCAGGGCTATTTGCTCAAAAGCACTGGGGTTTCCAGTGGGATGGGGTTGGTGGGGGGGGAGTTGGAGGAGAAAGAGGAGGCGGGTGGAGGAGGAGGAGGAGTGAGCTAACTGTGACAAATGGTTTCCTAAATCTCCCTTCAGAAAGAGATAGAAAAAAATAGGTATTTATAGATCAGTTAGCTTAATATCTGTCATTGGGAAAATGTTCAAGTCCATTATAAAAGATGTAACAGCAGAGAATTTAGAAATATACAAACTAATCAAGCAGAGTCAGAACAGCTTCATGAAGAGGAATTCATGCTTGATAAATTCATTAGAATTCTTTGAGGTGATAATGAACAGGATAGATAAAAAAGAAATCAGTAGATGTAATATACTTGGATTTCCAAAAAAGCATTTGTTGAGGTACTGCACAAAAGCCTACTTAGTAACATAAAAACCATGGTATTGGGGAAGTATGTTAGTATGGATGGAAGATTGGCTAACAGAAGAGAGTTGGGATAAAAAGGGAATTATCAGGATGGCAACATGTAACCAATAGTGTCATCAGGGGGATCAGTGCTGGTACCACAGTTATTTATAATATATTTTAATAATTTGAATGGGGGAAGTGAATGTACTATTGCCAAGTTTCCAGATGACACAACAATAAGTGGGAAGGCAAGTGGTGAGGATGACAGACTCTACAGAGGGAAATAGACAGCTTGTGAGTGGCAGAAACTTGGCAAATGGAATATAATGTAGGAAAATGTGAAGTTTTGCACTTTATAGAACATTACAGCACAGAACAGGCCCTTCGGCCTTCGATGTTGCGCCAACCAATATAAAAAGCAATGCCCCTCCAAACTACACCATTCCCTTCTCTTCCATATACTTATCAACTAACCTCTTAAACGCCACCAAACTTGGCGCATCTACAACAGCTGCAGGCAGGGCATTCCACTCCCTAATCACTCTTTCAGTAAAGAACCTACCTCTGATATCCGTCCTATAACTCATACCCCTTATTTAAAGCTGTGTCCCCTCGTGCTAGCTTTCTCCATCCTAGGAAAAAGGCTATCACTGTCCACCCTATCTAAACCTCTAATCATCTTATATGTTTCGATTAGGTCCCCTCTTAGCCGCCTCCTTTCTAACAACAACAACCTCAAATCCCTCAGCCTCTCCTCATAAGACCTGCCCTCCATACCAGGCAACATCCTGGTAAACCTCCTCTGTACCCTCTCCAATGCCTCCACATCTTTCTTATAATGTGGGGAACAGAACTGCACACAATACTCCAAGTGCGGCCGCACTAGAGTTTGGTACAGTTGCAACATGACGTTGCGGCTCCGAAATTCAATCCCTCTACCAATAAAAGCCAAGACTCCATATGCCTTCCTAACAACCTTCTCGACCTGACTGCCTACTTTTAGGGATCTATGCACATACACACCAAGATCCCTCTCTTCATCTAGACTACTAAGAATCCTACCATTTGCCCTATACTCTACACATTTATTATTTCTGCCATAGTGCATTACCTCACACTTTTGCACATTAAACTCCATTTGCCACCTCTCGGCCCAGCTCTGCAACTTGTCCAAGTCCCTCTGCAAACTATAACACCCCTCTTCACTATCTACCACTCCACCGACTTTAGTGTCATCTTCCTTTGGTAGGGAGAATAAAGGAGCTGACCATTATCTAATGGAAAAAGACTGCAGAAAGCTGCAGCACAGAGGGATTTGAGGATCCTTGTGCATAAATAGCAAAAAGCTAGCATGCAAGTTGGTCACGTCTGCACAACCAAAGTACACATTTGAACAGCAAGACTTTAAACTATGATATCATAAACGCACTTATGATTCATGAGAAAAAAATATTAAGTGGAGCAACCTTCTCTTTGAATGTATATCACAGTGAACCAGAAAGTGAGACCAGCGAACCAGAGGATGAGTCAAAGACTGTAAAATCATCAACAAAATTAGACTTTCAGAGAGAGGAAAATGAGTTTGAGTGAGAGAAGTCCATGATTACAGATGTTGGAAAGCTCCATCCCTACAGTAAAATTATTCGAAATTCTGAATTATTATCTTTGATGAAAAACGAGAATGTTACATTAGTATTTGTCAAGGGTTGTTCAGGTTTGTGAAGGGCAGGTCGTGCCTTACTAACCTTATTGAGTTTTTTGAAAAAGTGACCAAAGAGGTGGATGGGGGTAAGGCAGTTGATGTGGTATGTATGGACTTTAGTAAGGCGTTCGATAAGGTGGCCCATGGAAGGCTTCTGCAGAAAATGCAGATGTATGGGATTGAGGGTGATTTGGCTAATTGGATCAGGAATTGTCTAGCAGATAGAAGACAGAGGATGGTGGTTGATGGAAAGTATTAATTGTGGAGTTTGGTTACAAGTGGTGTACCTCAGGGATCTGTTTTGGGGCCCCTGCTGTTTGTAATTTTTATAAATGATCTGGATGAGGGTATTGAAGGATGGATTAGTAAATTTGCGGATGACACCAAAGTCGGAGGAGTGGTAGATGGTGAAGAGGGCTGTTATAGTTTGCAGAGAGACTTGGACAAGTTGCAGAGCTGGGCCGAGAGGTGGCAAATGGAGTTTAATGCAAAAAAGTGTGAGGTAATTCACTTTGGCAGGAATAACAAATGTGTAGAGTATAGGGCTAATGGTAGGATTCTTAATAGTGTTGAAGAACAGAGGGATCTTGGTGTATATGTTCATAGATCCCTGAAAGTTGGCAATCAAGTCGATAAGAACATAGAACGTTACAGCGCAGAACAGGCCCTTCGGCCTTCGATGTTGCAATTAGGAAAAAGCAATGACCCTGTAACCTAAACCATTCCCTTTTCATCCATAAACGTATCTACTAACCTCTTAAACGCCACCAAACTTGACGCATCTACAACTGCAGCAGGCAGGGCATTCCATACCCTTACCACCCTCTGGGTAAAGAACTTACCTCTGACATCCGTCCTATAACTACCACCCCTTAATTTAAAGCTATGTCCCCTCGTGCTAGCTTTCTCCATCCTAGGAAAAAGGCTATCACTGTCAAAGAACATAGAACATTCTATGTTCTATGAATAGAACTGTCCACCCTATCTAAACCTCTAATCATCTTATATGTTTCAATAAGGTCTCCTCTTAGCTGCCTTCTTTCTAACGAAAACAACCTCAAATCCCTCAGCCTCTCTTCATAAGTCCTGCCCTCCATACCAGCCAACATCCTGGTAAACCTCCTCTGTACCCTCTCCAATGCCTCCACATCTTTCTTATAATGCGGGGACCAGAACTGCACACAATACTCCAAGTGCGGCCGCACTAGAGTTTTGTACAGTTGCAACATGACGTTGCGGCTCCGAAATTCAATCCCCTACCAATAAAAGCTAAGACTCCATATGCCTTCTTAACAACTTTATCGACTTGACTGCCTACTTTCAGGGATCTATTGACACATACACCAAGATCCCTCTGTTCCTCAACACTATTAAGAGCCCTACCATTAGCTCTATACTCTACACATTTATTATTCCTGCCAAAGTGCATTACCTCACACTTTTACACATTAAACTCCATTTGCCACCTCTCGGCCCAGCTCTGCAACTTGTCCAAGTCTCTCTGTAAACTATAACACCCCTCTTCACTATCTACCACTCCACCGACTTTAGTGTCATCCGCAAATTTACTAATCCATCCTTCAATACCCTCATCCAGATCATTTAGAAAAATTACAAACAGCAGGGGCCCCAAAACAGATCCCTGAGGTACACCACTAGTAACCGAACTCCACGATGAATATCTCCCATCAACCACCATCCTCTGTCTTCTATCTGCTAGCCAATTCCTAATCCAATTAGCTAAATCACCCTCAATCCCATACATCTGCATTTTCTGCAGAAGCCTTCCATGGGCCACCTTATCAAACGCCTTACTAAAGTCCATATATACCACATCAACTGCCTTACCCCCATCCACCTCTTTGATCACTTTTTCAAAAAACTCAATAAGGTTAGTAAGGCACGACCTACCCTTCACAAAACCATGCTGACTATCCCCAATCAATTCATTTCTCTCTAAATAACTATAAATCCTATCCCTAATAATTCTTTCCAATACTTAAGGTTGTTAAGAAGGCATACGGGGTCTTAGATTTTATTGGTAGGGGGATTGAATTTCGGAGCTGCAACATCGTGTTGCAACTGTACAAAACTCTAGCGCGGCCGCACTTGGAGTATTGTGTGCAGTTCTGGTCCCCACATTATAAGAAAGATGTGGAGGCATTGGAGAGGGTACAGAGGAGGTTTACCAGGATGTTGCCTGGTATGGAGGGCAGGTCTTATGAAGAGAGGCTGAGGGATTTGAGGTTGTTTTCGTAGAAAGGAGGCGGCTAAGAGGGGACCTAATCGAAACATATAAGATGATTAGAGGTTTAGATAGGGTGGACAGTGATAGCCTTTTTCCTAGGATGGAGAAAAGTGGGGGACATAGCTTTAAATTAAGGAGTGGTAGTTATAGGACGGATGTCAGAGGTAAGTTCTTTACCCAGAGGGTGGTAAGGGTATGGAATGCCCTGCCTGCTGCAGTTGTAGATGCGCCAAGTTTGGTGGCGTTTAAGAGGTTAGTAGAAAGTTTATGGATGAAAAGGGAATGGTTTAGGTTAGAGGGTCATTGCTTTTTCTTAATTGGTCGGCGCAACATCGAAGGCCGAAGGGCCTGTTCTGCGCTGTAATGTTCTATGTTCTAAAACTCTTCAGTCTTGGAGTTGCCTCTACTTCATCTGATATGTGAAAGACCTCTTTGACCAAACTCAGGTCATCTGGCCTTTTATTTCGTTTTGTAGCCTGCTGTCTTTTTAAAGACTTTCATAATGCTTGGAAAGTACTTTGGGGTGTAGCGATTATGTTAAAGATGCTATATAATTGTAGGTTATTATTCTATTTCGGAATAACCGTTTTGTGTTTCTGCTCTTTCCTCCCAGGTCTGTGTTGTTGGCAATGACCCAAGTTCCAGGCTGTTGGAGTCTCTGAAACCAGTAATTCCAGCAATCTTTAGTCTTTACTGTTTCACAAAGCAAGGAGTGTCTCACTTGCGGTTTGTATTTCCTTTCAAACTGTCTAGTGTTACTTTGTCCTCAGTTTATTCGAAAAGCTTGATTTCAGCTAGTATTGGTGTGATCAACTGTGCCAATAGCAGGTGGATAGGTGGCTGAGGAAGGAGAATGCACTAGGGCACAATTATAAAATTGTTGTTGATGACTGAGGGAATATTTCAATGCAATAAGAAGTCTCACAACACCAGGTTAAAGTCCAACAGGTTTATTTGGAATCACGAGCTTTCGGAGCACTGCTCTTTCACTCACCTGATGAAGGGGCAGTGCTCAAAAGCTCGTGATTCCAAATAAATCTTTAGACTTTAACCTGGTGCTGAGACTTCTTACTGTGCCCATCCCAGTCTAACACCAGCATCTCCACATCAGTGCTGTGACAGAGAGGAACCTGACTGGAGAGTTCTAGATGTTGAGTTGTGGGGAAGTGAGTTGGAGAGATGTTCTGTCACATTACAGGGATGTAAAGGGTTAGTTAGTGTTTAAATGTACAGACTGCTGTTTAGGAGCGTAGGAACATGAGTATGCCATTCAGTTCCTCAAGCATCTTTTACCATTCAATTAAATATTTGGCAGCTTTGAGGGAAGTTTTGCCTGGAGAAAAGGCAAAAAGTTTGGAGATGGGGGACAGGAGCAGCTGAAATGAGAGATCTCATTCCTGGTGGAAAAGAACTCCATGCCTGCCATTTACTTGTTGAAAGTGAATCTGGAGGAGGCAGAGGAGCAAACATTCAGTAATGCCTGACCTGCATATCATCGGACAGTGGGAAGAAACTGGAGCACCCGGAGAAAACGCACACAGACACAGGGTGAACATGCAAACATGCGATACTTGTGTTGCCCTCCGTTCTCCGTCTCCTATTAGAGGCGAGGGAAGAGATTGCAGAGCCTCTGGCGATGATCTTGATGGAGGTGAGAGAGCTTTCGGAAGATTGTGGGAGGATTGTGGATGTGGTTCCTCTGTTCAAGAAAGGGAATAGGGATAGCCTAGGAAATTACCGACTGGTGAGTCTAACCTCAGTGGTTGTTCAGTTGATGGAGAGGATCCTGAGAGACAGGATTTATGAACATTTAGAGAAGTATAGTATGATCAAAAGTAATCAGCATGGCTTTGTCAAAGGCAGGTCATGTCTTACAAGTCTGGTTGAGTTTTTTGAAAATGTGACTAAACACATTGATGAAGGAAGAGCGGCGGATGTGGTTTATATGGACTTCAGCAAGTGTTCAATAAGGTCCCCCATGCAAGACTTATTGAGAAAGTGAAGGGACATGGATCAAAGGGGACGTTGCTTTGTGGATCCAGAACTGGCTTGCCCACAGAAGACAGAGAGTGGTTGTAGATGGGTCTTTTTCTGTATGGACATCGATCACCAGTGGAGTGCCCCTGGGATCCGTTCTAGGATCCTTGCTGTTTGTGATTTTTTATAAATGACCTGGATGAGGGAGTGGAGGGGCGGGTTGGTAAGTTTGCTGATGACACAAAGGTTGGAGGTGTCGTGGATAGTTTGGAGAGATGTCAGAAGTTGCAGCGAGACACAGATAGGATGCAAGTGGTAGATGGAGTTCAACGCGGATAAATGTGTAGTGGTACATTTTGGCAGGTCAAATGGGATGAAGAAATATAATATTAAGGGTATGACTCTTAGCAGTGTGGAAAATCAGAAGGATCTTAGAGTCCAGGTTCATAGGACTGTCATATCAGTTTCGCAGGTACAGGATGTGATTAAGAAGGCGTATGGTGTACTGGCCTTCATCAATCGAGGAATTGAGTTCAGGAGTCGAGAGATAACACTGCAGCTTTATAAAAACCCTGGTCAGACCCCACTTGGAGTACTGTGCGCAGTTCTGATCGTCTCATTACAGGAAGGATGTGGAAGCCATTGAAAGAGTGCAGAGGAGATTTACAAGGATGTTGCCTGGGTTGAGTGGCATGCCTTATGAGGTTAGGTTGAGGGACTCGGTCTTCTCTCCCTGGAGAGACGAGAAGTGGCCTGACAGAGGAGTATAAGATGTTGAGAGATATTGATTGGATGGATTTTCAAAGGCTTTTTTCCAGGGCTGAAATGGCTGTCACAACAGGACACAGGTTTAAGGTGCTGGGGAGTAGGTTCAGAGGAGATGTCAGGGGTAAGTTTTTCACTGAGAGTGGTGGGTAAGTGGAATCTGATGCCATCGGTCGTGATGGAGGCAAATTTGTTAGGGTCTTTTAAGAGACTTCTGGATGAATACGTGGGACTTAATAGGACTGAGGCTTATAGGTAAGCCTAGTAGGTATGGATATGATCGGCGCAACTTGTGGGCCAAAGGGCCTGTTTGTGCTGTAGTTTTTCTATGTTCTGTCTTTTTTCTATGAAGTGCGGCAAATTTTTTCTATGTGTTTTTAAAATATTCCGCTGATACTTGGTCACTGCTCTTACTAACGGCTGTTTATTTTTCTACTAGTTCTGGTTGCCAGGAGATTCTTTTGTGGTTTCTGCAGAAATGTGAGCCACAGGTGGCTATGTTGGTACTGAAGCAGCTGACAGGCCTGGAGCAATCTATTCCTACCCTGCACCCACTGTACCACTTTACAGCAGGAGATGAGGGAGGTGTGAAACTCAGTGTGAAGGAGGCAGTAAGGTAGGAGAGTTCTGAGAGTGGTGAATTGAAGCCAAAAATAATCACTAATTGGCAGCTGTACAGCACATTTAACATAAAACATTCCAATAGCACTTCCAACTTTCCAACTCTATAGAATCACCAAATCTTTATGTCGCAGAAGAAGGCCATTCAACCCATTGAGTCTGCTTTGGCTTGCTGAAAGAGCATTCTACCACATTCCACAATCCTGTTTTATCCCCATAACTTTGCACATTACTTATTTTCATATAGCAATCCAATTTGTTTCTGAAGACCTTGATTGAATCTGTGTCTCCCACCTTTGCAGAAGTTCATTCTAGTCCGTCAGTATGGCTTAGTCAGGAGGAGATCACTTCTAATAAACTTGATTGAATTTTCCAGGGAAGTGAGTTGGGGTGTAAATGAGGGCTGTGCAGTTGATGTAGTTTATCTGGATTTCAGTAAGGCTTTTGACAAAGTCCCAAGTAAAGAAGATAAGAGTCAGAACAATTTGGCAAGTAGGATTCAAAATTAGTGGCAGCGAGGGTGATGGTCGAAGGTTATTTTTGTACCTGGAAGCCTGTATCCATTGGTGTGTCCCAGGGATTGGTGCTGGGCCATTTGCTGTGTTTGTAATGTACATTAATGATTTAGTGTGAAGGCAGTAGATATGATCTTTTTATTTGATTTATTATTGCCACATGTATTAGTGTACAGTGAAAAATATTGTTTCTTGTGTGCTATGCAGACAAAGCATATCATTCATAGAGAAGGAAAGGTGAGAATGCAGAATGTAGCATTACAGCCATAGCTAGGGTGTAGAGAAAAATCAACTGAATACAAGGTAGATCCATTCAGATGTCTGATGGCGGCAGGGAAGAAGCTGTTCTCAGACTTTTGTATCTTTTTCCCGACAGGTGGAAGAGAGAAAATCCGGGATGCATGGGTCTTTGATTATACTGGCTGCTTTGCGGAGGTAGTGGAAAGTGTAGACAGAGTCAATGGCTGGTTTGCGTGATAGATTCGGTTTTATTCACAGCCTTTGTAGTTTCTTGCGGTCTTGGACATAATTGGAGCCATGCCAAGCTGTGATACTACTAGAAAGAATGTCTTCTATGCTGGATCTGTAAAGGTTGGTATTGTAATGGACAGCCAAATTTCCTTAGTCTCCTAAGTCGGGCTTTCTTAACTACGGTTTTGATGTGGACGGACTAGGACAGGTTGTCGGTGACTTGGACACCAAGAAACTTGAAACTCTTGACCATATCCACTTCATTCCTATTGATATAGACAGGGGCATGTCCTCTAATGCTTTCTAAAGTCAATGACAATCTCCTTCATTTTGTTGACATTGGGAGAGATTATTGTCGTCGCACCAGTTCACTGGATCCTCGATCTCCTTCCTGTACTCTGTCCCATCATTGTTTGAGATCTGACCCACTATAGTGGTGTCATTAGCAAATTTGAAAATCAAGTTGGAGGGGAATTTGGCCACATAATCATAGGTGTAAAAGAAGCATAGTAAGAGGCTGGTGACACAGCCTTGTGGAGCACTGGTGTTGAGGATGATTGTGGAGGAAGTGTTGTTGCCTATCCTTACTAATTGTGGTCTGTAGGTTAGGAAGTTCAGAATCCAGTCGCAGAGGGAGCGTGAACCCTAGGCCATGGAGTTTGGAGATGAGTTTGGTAGGAATAATGGTGTTGAAGGCTGACATAGGTGTCTTTGTTATCTCGGTGTTCCAAGGTTGAGTGCAGGGCCGGGAGACAAACTGTAGTGGATCCAGGCAGTCTAGGAGGCTGGAATTGATTCATGCCATAACTAACCTTTTGAATGGATGGATGTCAAAGCCGCTGGACGATTGAGGCACGCTATCTGGCTTTTCTTTGGCACCAGCATCAGTAAAGTCATGGGTGATATTGGTCAGAACATTGATACAGGAGTTGAGAGTTCAGTAGAAAGTTGGTGCAATGGGCCTGTTGCCATGCTGTAAACCTTTATGATAAAAATTGGTGGTGTGGTAAACAGCGAGGAGGCAAGCCTTAGATTACAGGCTGATATACATGGGCTGGCCAGATAGGCAGAACGGTGGAAAATGGTATTTAACCCTGAAAAGTGTGAGCGATGCATTTTGGGAGGACTAACAAGACAAGAGATACACAATGAACGATAAAACGCTGGAAATACATATGATCAGAAATACCATGGGGTGTGTGTTCATAGATCCCTGAAGGCAGCAGGATAGATGGATAAGTGGTTAAGAAGACATTTGGGATGCTTGTTTGTATTCACTGAGGCACAGAATGTAAGGGCAGGGAGGTTATGATAAAACATGTATTAGGTCACAGCTAAAGTACTGTGTACAGTTCTGGTCACCACACTATAGGAACATAGAACATTACAACGCAGAACAGGCCCTTCGGCCTTCGATGTTGTGCCGACCAATTAGGAAAAAGCAATGACCCTCTAACCTAAACCATTCCCTTTATGTCCATAAACTTATCTACTAACCTCTTAAACGCCACCAAACTTGGCGCATCTACAACTGCAGCAGGCAGGGCATTCCATACCCTTACCACCCTCTGGGTAAAGAACCTACTCTGACATCCATCCTATAACTACCACCCCTTAATTTAAAGCTATGTCCCCTCGTGCTAGCTTTCTCCATCCTAGGAAAAAGGCTATCACTGTCCACTCTATCTAAACCTCTAATCATCTTATATGTTTCAATAAGGTCTCCTCTTAGCCACCTTCTTTCTAACGAAAACAACCTCAAATCACTCAGCCTCTCTTCATAAGACCTGCCCTCCATACCAGGCAACATCCTGGTAAACCACCTCTGTACCCTCTCCAATGCCTCCACAACTTTCTTATAATGTGGGGACCAGAACTGCACACAATACTCCAAGTGCGGCCGCACTAGAGTTTTGTACAGTTGCAACATGACGTTGCGGCTCCGAAATTCAATCCCCTACCAATAAAAGCTAAGACTCCATATGCCTTCTTAACAACCTTATCGACTTGATTGCCAACTTTCAGGGATCTATGCACATATACACCAAGATCCCTCTGTTCTTCAACACTATTAAGAGTCCTACCATTAGCCCTCTACTCTACACATTTGTTATTCCTGCCAAAGTGAATTACCTCACACTTTTCCACATTAAACTCCATTTGCCACCTCTCGGAAGGATGTGATTGCACTGGAGAGAGTGTAGAGGAGATTCACCAGGATGGCGCTTGGGCTGGAGTGTTTCAGCTCTGCAGAGAGGCTGGTTAGGCAGGGGCTGTTTTCCTTAGAGCAGAGAAGGCCAAAGTGGGGGACCTAATTGAGGTGTATACAATTCTGATGGACATTGATAAGGACAATAGAAAGGACCATTTTCCCTTAGCAGTGAAGTCAATAACTAGGGGGCATAGGTTTAAAATAAGAGGCTGGAGATTTAGAGGGGATTTGAGGAAAAACATTTCTACCCAGAAGATGCTGAGAATCTGGAATTAGCTGCCTGAAAGGATGGGAGAGGCGGAAACCCTTACTTTGTTTAAGAAGAATTTAGCCGAACACCTGAAACACCATAGCACACAAGGTCACTGACCAAGTGTTGGAGAACAGGATTAGAATAGATGTGGCTATTGCAGGCACAGTACACTGAAGGGCCTCGTTGTACTGTAAAACACCATAACTGACCTCACCACTTGAAATTTCAGAATATTCAAGGATATGGGACAGATGCTGGAAAATGGGATTAGTGTTCCTTTAGTGGTAGTTATTGTTGGTGCAGACTTGATGGGCCAAAGGACCTTTCCTGCAATGTATAACTATGTCTGAGTTTAACATTTTTAGTTAATCACTGATTGTGGGCCCTCTCCTTGGAATTTTTCCTTCTCTCCAAAATGTATCTATTGCGTTAATTCTGAAAAAATTTCTTTAAATATCTGCCAATGCCAATGTTTATTGACCTGTCGCTTAATCTCATTTGCCAGTTTACTTTAATTTTCATGCCCTCATAATTGCCCTTAACTTTTAATTGCTATTCTGTTAAGGTGTATAAGATTATGAGGGGTATGGACAGATGAGTAGGGAGCAGCTGTTCCCCTTGATTAATAAAAACATAAGAAATAGGAGCAGGAATAGGCCATCCAGCCCCTCGAGCCTGCCCCGCCATTCAATAAGATCATGGCTGATCTGAAGTGGATCAGTTCCACTTTCCTGCTTTCTCCCCATAACCCTTAATTCCCTTGTCTATCAGAAACCTATCTACCCGTGACTTAAATATATTCAGCGAGGGAGCCTCCACCACTTCAACGGGCAAAGAATTCCAGAGATTCACCATCCTTTGAGTGAAGAAGTTCCTCCTCAACTCTGATCTAAACCTCCCCCCCTCCTTATTTTGAGGCTGTGCCCTCTAGTCCTGCTATCCTTTCTAAGCGGGAAGAATCTCTCTACCTCTACCCTATCCATCCCTTTCATTATCTTATATGTCTCTATAAGATCCCTCCTCAGCCTTCTAAACTCCAACGAGTACAATCCTAGTCTACTCAATCTCTTCTCATAGGCTCACCCCCTCATCTCTGGTATCAGCCTAGTAAACCTTCTCTGCACTCCTTCCAAGGCCAGTATATCCTTCCGCAAATGCGGTGACCAAAACTGCACACGGTACTCCAGTTGCAAATTTCCTAATCCTAGAATTGGGCAGGCAATGTAGCCATCTGGACATTCACTCCTTGCTGCAAAGAATAGTGTCAATCTCTCATACTATGTTGTCCCCTACTAACACTTTCAATAGCTTCTCTTCCTATTTTTTATCTGCCCATTGTCCCAGCTAATGTCATTCAAAAACACAAAATCACACGTACACCAATGAAACCATGATTTGCCTCAACAATTGCTCTGGTCACACTCTGAGACTGTGTTTACTTTAACCAGTGATGAAGATGAAGCTTTATATGAGAAAGTGTCCTTGGAGCAATGGCGGACTGAGTGCCTAGCACAGTTACTGAGCAACCTACAGGAAAGCAGCCTTGCTGGAGATTTCTTCATTGAGTGTTTAAAGGTAGGCAGAGCAGCAGCACCACTCTTGGTAACAGCTCCTCACTGTTCATTGTGTGGAGTAGGAATGGGCAGACAATGTAGAAATGAGTTGGAAAGAAGAGCCAGATGTCATCTGGTGCTGCTTCCTGCTCTGACCAGCCAGGAACAGGGATCAGCTGAAAGCAAGGGAGTTGCTGTAGATAAAAAATGCATCCTCGTCTTGCAACATGGGAAGAGTTAACAGGCTGTTTGATCTTTGGGTGAAGCTGTTTTATGTCAGTATTTGCTGGAACTTGTTCCATCCAAAAGGCCATTAGCGTTGACATTCTGTTCCTGTTACCCAACATCTACAGAAGTCATTGAGTACCAATGCATACAGGAGGTCAGCTGACTTTCTGTACTGTGCATTCCAGGAGGGAATAGGCCTATTGTGACTCCTGATATTGATATTGGCCCAGATCAGTGAATAGCACAAACCTGAAATCAAAGCAAAATACTGCAAATACTGGAAATCTGAAATAAAAACAAAGTGCTGAGAAAACGTAACAAGTCTGGCAGCATCTGTGGAGAGAATAGTGAGTATTTTGAGAAGATTCATATGGACTTGAAACTTTAACTCTCTCTCTCTCCACAGATACTGATAGACCTACAGAGTTTTTTTCCAGCATTTTCTGTTTTAATGTGACAAAACCAAGACAGTGTGGGCAGTGTGGCCTAAGTGCTCAGTTGCCACAGCTGTGCCCCATTGGGTGGTTGTTGGATTAACTGAAATCCTGGGGCTGAAGACTGAGATTCCATGTGCCCCTCTCTCAGGTTGAGATGTTTAATGCAGTTCTTTAAAAATTTATTGAACCAAGAATGGCCAATGGGATCAATAAACCTGGAATTTTTACTTGGACCTCTCAGTGCCACTTTGAACCTTGTCTTGCCATCTGATCTGGGATGCCAGCCACTCGCCTTGCATGGCTGAAAGTCTGCGGTGCTCTTTACAAGGATTGATTGGCATAGATGGTTAGGACCCAGAAAATGAGTGATCAGCACTGGGACAAAAGGCAAGGATTCAGGAACTTGCTAGGACCAAGTTTGTCTTGCAGTGCTCCTATATCTGGCTGATAAAGGATTCATGAAAATGAATCGGCAGAGCACCTGCAATTCGATGAAGAATCTCAATGGAGTTCAGCAGCTATGGTGATTGGTGTGATGTTGGAATGATGTAAAAGTGCTGAGGTTTGGAAAGGTGTAGTTTGTGTGAAGAGCATGGTCTGATAGTGCACACTCAGGGAGAGTAAATACATGTGTCTGCTCTTCAGGGTCTTGCATGTTTAGCGGGGGACATGGACGGCAGGCTGGCACCAAGCTTCACTGATGGTCGATCTGAACAGGAACAACAGCTGGTCACCTTGCAACTTGTTGCCGCCTTATGTGAGAAATTTGGTCACTTTGTCCTCAGCAACACGGTGCATGTGAGTCCCACAATCTATCAATTTATGTATGCTCAAACCCAATAGTAACTCCAACAGCATCCTGTTGGGGAGAGGTAGCAGACTACTCTCCCTAGATATAGTACTCTCTGGGAAAATGGGGTATTGGCACTGGATACAGTCCTGTCTGGCTGAAGGAGTTAGTCCCATCGACTCATCTCTTCTTTAAAATATATGGGTGGCAGATGTGCCTCTGAAGAGCACTCATGGCAGGTTGTCTTTGGGCTTCTCTCTTACTTTGATGCCACATTAACGCATTCAGCACAGACATTATTTGATCTAATGCAGTTACAGGATCCAATGAGTTCTGAGCCTAGAGCCCCTGGAAATAAGCATAATGCAACTGAGCACTGCATTGGAACAAATGGAGCAGTCCTGAAGCTTGTAGATACTTATTTCCACTGAGAATATGTTTAGTTCATTTATTAGTGTCATAAATAGGCTTACATTAACACTGCAATGAAGTTACTATGAAACCGCCTAGTTATCACACACCAGTGCCTGTTTGGGTACACTGAGAGAGAATTTAGCAGGACCAATACATCCTAACCATATGCTTGTGAAATAGGGCCCACTTTGGTAACATTCCTGATGCTGCTTCAAACAGACACAAAGCAATCTTTAACAGAAAGACCAATCATTTCATGTTGGACTTGTCAGAACACGGAGTCAGAGATTTCTTTGCAGCTGCTATTAAACTCTAATTGAGCTGCAGCTCCCATGAATAGCTGCACCTGCCTAGACTGGCTTATTTTCACCAAATGATTAAAGAGTAAATCTGTGCTCTGGCCTTAAAAAGATGGAGAAGATTCAATGTACTCTACATCAATAGTTAAACATCACAACTGTGTTCCAGTGGCCAATCACCATAAACAATGAAACTAGAGATTATATGTAATTACTGATCAACCAGACCACAAAATATGTTGCCCTTGTATCAGAGTATTATATAGTGTATTACCCTGTGGAATAAATATAGTAATACACAGAAGGCTGCCCTCAAACAACAGTGGCTGCCTGGGCAAAGCCAGCACATTCTGAAATAACCTCTTTATTGCTTAGTTTCTGTAATGATACAATTGTGCTGCAGGTCATTGAATTTGTCATCGCAACATTGGAGCGTTCCTGTGTGAACTTGACACACAAAACTGAAGAGACAGTGGAAGCTCAGACACTGAGTATGGCAATGGGACTGATAGCAGCCATGTTGGGGGGAGCTGTCCAGGTAAGTGAGTGGGTGGTATGCAAACAGGATTTTATAAAATTTATGCTCAGGTAAGACTCTCTCCACACATTAGCGAACAATATTGCATCAAATTCTAGGTTTGTGCTTAATCCACTAAACTTGGTGTTGGTTCCAGTTAGAGAATATTTTGTGCTGCTTATTTGCATGTGTGGCATTTCTACCATCCTGTCCTCATCCACCCAGTTGACATTGCCTCATCCTGTCCTATATCCCCTCTCCCTTTGTGACTGCCATTGAAATTGTTCATTATTCTGCTGTATTCATTGGGATGGTAAGCTGTAGTTATAATGAGAGACTTGAGATACTCAACAATTTTTCCACTGCAGTAAGAAAAGCCAACAGGAAGTTTGATTCAGTTTTTTTAAATAATGAAGGGTTTTGACAGAGTAACTAGGAGGAAAAATACAATTTCCTTCGATTGTGGGAGTGAGTGGGGGAATAGGTGACAAGGAATCTTCAAATTTAAACTATTTCTGATAGAGTGAGTAGAAGCAGATTTGGATAATTTTCTCTACACAGAGTTGCCGCTTTTGATAGAAATTGGATAAACATTTGAAGCAAAGAAAGATAGATGTGTCAAAGGAGTGAGACTGTGGCATCACTTTGATGTAAACCTATGGAGAAGAGGAGGGCCAATGGGATCAAATTAGGATTGATAGAGCTATGGAGGAGCGATCTCTGACTGTGTTGCCTCTCTCCCTGCAGCTCACCTCAGCAGATTTTGATGCCATGAAACCAATGTTACCCAAACTTGAGCAGATCTCAGCTTTACATCCTGACCCAGTTATACAAGAGTTGGCATCGGATCTGCGCATTACTGTCGCTACCCATGGGGCGTTCTCCACCGAAACGGTTGCCATGGCTGCACACAGCACTGTGGGCAACCCAAATCAACATGACGACCAATTGACAAAACCCAGTCAACCAAAAGAGGTTGGTGTAGTGACTTACAGCCACCAACAGTCACCCACTTCACTCAGGGTGGATGGAACTGAACATGGAAACAACCCTTCCTCCAGCAACTTCCAAGAGATCCTTCAGGCAGCCTTTGACCCTGAGGTACCCACACGGGCCGCTGCTCTAAGGACTGTTACCCAGATGATTCAACAGCGCAATCCTGATGCCCTCAGCAACCAGGAGAAGCTTCTTTCGGTGAGTTTCTTATAACTGATACTGGAATTGTTCCAAATAGATGTAATAATATTGCTCAGTGAGTGCCTACATTTTGTGAAATATTGTGCGGAAAGTTTGCGAATTGTATAAGAACATAGAACATTACAGTGCAGTACAGGCCCTTCGGCCCTCAATGTTGCGCCGACCAATGGAACCAATTTTATGACCCTCTATCCTAAACTATTCCAATGCTATCCATATGCCTATCCACTGACCATTTGAACGCCCTTAAACTTGACAAGTCCACAGCTGCTGCAGGCAGGGCATTCCACGCCCTTACTACCCTCTGAGTAAAGAACCCACCTCTAGCATCTGTCCTATAACTACGTGTGCGACAGCACAGAGTCGCTGAGCAGAGACTGATAGCCAAGTTCCACACACATGAGGACGGTCTTAACAGGGATCTCGGCTTCATGTCACACTATCTCCTTCACCCTTGCATTGGAAAAGGATAGGATCAGGCAGGCTAGGAAGGTGTTTGTCTGGAATAAGGGGAAATATGAAGACATCAGGCAGATGTTGGGGTGAATAAACTGGAAGGAGGTGTTCTTGGGGAAAAGCACAGAAGGAAGGTGGCAGATATTCAAGGAATGCTTGTCTGGAGCTTTGCACGACAACGTTCCGGTGAGACAAGGAGGTTTTGGTAGGACACGGGAACCGTGGTGCACGAAGGCTGTGGTGAACATAGTCAGGAAGAAAAGAAAGGTGTATAAAAGGTTCAAAGAGCTAGGAGATGTTAGGGATCTAGAGACATAGAACATACAGCACAGAACGGCCCTTCGGCCTTCGATGTTGCGCCGACCAATATAAAAAGCAATGCCCTCCAAACTAAACCATTCCCTTCTCTTCCATATACTTATCAACTAACCTCTTAAAACGCCACAAACTTGGCGCATCTACAACTGCTGCAGGCAGGGCATTCCACTCCCGAACCACCCTTTGGTAAAGAACCTCCTCTGATATAGGTCCTATAACTATCACCCTTAATTTAAAGCTGTGTCCCCTCGTGCTAGTTTCTCCATCCTAGGAAAAAGGCTATCCTGTCCACCCTATCTAAACCTCTAATCATCTTATATTTTCGATAGTCCCCTCTAGCCGCCTCCTTTCTAACAAACAACCTCAAATCCCTCAGCCTCTCCTCATAAGACCTGCCTCCATACCAGGCAACATCCTGGTAAACCTCCTCTGTACCTCTCCAAAGCCTCACATCTTTCTTATAATGCGGGGACCAAACTGCACACAATACTCCAAGTGCGCTGCACTAGAGTTTTGTACGTTGCAACAGACGTTGCGGCTACGAAATTCAATCCTCTACCAATAAAAGCCAAGACTCCATATGCCTTCTTAACAACCTTCTCGACCTGACTCCTACTTTCAGGATTATCACATACACACCAAGAAGTATAAGGCTTATAGAAGAGAGCTTAAAAAGGAAATTAGGAGAGCCAGAAGGGTCATGAGAAGGCCTTGGCTGGTAGGATTAAGGAGAATCCCAAGGCCTTCTACAAATATGTGAAAAGTAAAAGGATGAGAAGAGAAGGGATAGGACCTATAAAAGGTGAAGGGGGAAAAGTCTGTATGGAACCGGAAGAAATGGCAGAGGTGCTTAATGAGTACTTTGCCTCAGTATTCACGGTGGAAAGTGATCTGGGAGGATGCACTACAAGTTTGCGGCAGACTGAAAAGATTGAGTATGTAGATATTAAGGAAGCGGATGTGTTAGAACTTTTAAATGCTATCAAGATAGACAAGTCTCCGGGACCAGATGGGATGTACCCCAGGTTATTGTGGGAGGTGAGGGATGTCATTGCAGAGCCCCTGGCGATGATCTTTGCGTTATCGATGGAGATGGGAGAGGTTCTGGAGGATTGGAGGATTGCGGATGTGGTCCCTATTTTCAAGAAAGGGAACGGGGATAGTCCTGGAAATTACCGACCGGTGAGTCTGACCTCAGTGGTTGGTAAGCTGATGGAGAGACTTCTGAGGGACAAGATTTATGAGCATTTGGAGAAGTTTAGGTTGATTAGAAATAGTCAGCATGGTTTTGTAAAAGGCAGGTCGTGCCTTACAAGCTTAATTGAGGTCTTCGAAAATGTGACTGAACACATTGACGAAGGAAGAGCAGTGGACATGGTGTACATGGACTTCAGCAAGGCATTTGACAAGGTTCCCCCATGCAAGACTTCTTGAGAAGGTGAGAGGGCATGGGATCCAAGGGGCTTTGGCCTTGTGGATCCAGAACTGGCTTGCCTGCAGAAGGCAGAGGGTGGTCGTGGATGGCTCTTTTTCTGCATGGAGGTCGGTCACCAGTGGAGTGCCGCAGGGATCTGTTCTAGGACCCTTGCTGTTTGTCATTTTCATAAATGACCTGGATGAGGAAGTGGAGGGATTGGTGAGTAAGTTCGCCGATGACACGAAGGTCGGAGGTGTTGTGGATGGTCTGGAGGGATGTCAGAAGTTGCAGCATGACATCGACAGGATGCAAGACTGGGCGGAAAAATGGCAGATGGACTTCAACGCGGATAAATGTGTTGTGGTCCATTTTGGCAGATCCAACGGGATGAATGAGTACACTATCAAGGGGTAGGAGTCTTAGCTGTGTGGAAGAGCAGAGGGATCTTGGGGTCCGGGTCCATAAGACTCTCAAATCGGCTTCCCAGGTGGAGGATGTGGTTGAGAAAGCTTACGGTGTACTGGCCTTCATTCATCGAGGGATTGAGTTCAGGAGTCAGGCGGTAATGCTGCAGCTTTATAGGACCCTTGTCAGACCACACTTGGAGTACTGTGCGCAGTCCTGGTCGCCTCACTATAGGAAAGACGTGGAAGCTATTGAAAGGGTGCAGAGGAGATTTACAAGGATGTTGCCTGGATTGGGAGGAATGCCTTATGAAGACAGGTTGAGTGAGCTGGGACTGTTCTCCCTGGAGAGACGAAGGTTGAGAGGCGACCTGATAGAGGTTTACAAGATGTTGAGAGGATTAGATAGGGTGGACTCTCAGAGACTATTTCCCAGGGCTGAAATGGTCGCGACGAGAGGGCACAGATTTAAGGTGCAGGGAAGCAAGTACAGAGGGGATGCTAGGGGAAAGTTTTTCACTAAGAGGGTGGTGAGTGAATGGAATCGGCTGCCGTCGGTGGTGGTCGAGGCGAACTCGCTGGGGTCTTTTAAAAGACTTCTGGATGAGTATATGGGATCCAATTGGATTGGGGGTTATAGATAGGTCTATGGCTGGGTAGGTTTTGATGTGTTCGGCACAACTTGTGGGCCAAAGGGCCTGTTTGTGCTGTAGTGTTCTATGTTCTATGTTCTATCTGTAACCCCCATGGCTTGCCTGGGTTAGCAAAAAACCTCACTTACTGTGCTGTCTGGAGACAATACACATTTCTCTAACCTCTGCTGTTAGCCACTTTAAGACTAAAATAGCAGATTAGGTGTAAGGATTCGCATTCTGATCTGCAATCTGTAAACTGTCTGTGCTGATATGTGTGCTTTTGGAGACCAGAACACCTCATTCGCCTGACGAAGGCCGAAAGCTCGTGGATTTACTATCAAATAAATCGGTGTTGTCAAACTTTACTGAGTTATAATCCAGCACCCAGAGTAAACCTTAGTACCTGCCATCTGAAGAGTTGACAGAGAATGCATCGCTTCACCAGCTCTGACAGCCTTAGTGCCATTTTACTCTCTAATAAGCTGTGATTGGCATAAGTTATTCAGGAGGAAGCCCTTCTTTCAATCCAGTTGGCTGGCAGTACGCTGGTCCCTTCAGCAACAGTGCTGCAGTGAATGAAAGAACCATAATATCCCTGCAGTGTAGAAAGAGGCCATTCAGCCCACTGAGTCTACATTGACTTGCCAGAAGAACATCCTACCTAGGCCTTCCTTTCTGGCCTATCCCTGTAGTATTTAGCATGAGCAATCCACCTAACCTCCACATCTTTGGACTGTGGGAGGAAACCGGAACATCCAG
Organism: Sphyrna mokarran; assembly: GCA_024679065.1. Classification (NCBI taxonomy): domain Eukaryota; kingdom Metazoa; phylum Chordata; class Chondrichthyes; order Carcharhiniformes; family Carcharhinidae; genus Sphyrna; species Sphyrna mokarran. Next base: position 796,218 of record JAGIQG010000004.1, on the reverse strand, counting down.
AGGAAACCCATGCAGACGTGGGGAGAACATGCAACTCCACCCAAGACCAAATCGAACCTGGGTCCCTGGCACTGTGAGGCAGCAATGCTAGCTACTGTGCTGCCCATTGGAACTGCCTGAGACCAACTCCTGAGAGCCGGAGAGAAAGGTAAGCATCAAGTGTCCAGGGCAGGAAGGGTATGCCTAGGAGCTTGCATGTGGGGTGATCGGGGAATCGAGGGCAGAGTTTTAAGAAGAGTGCATTCCCCAGTCAGAAAGGGACTTCTGATGAAGGCACCTCTACCTCTGTCCCTGTCCAAGTTTGAACTTCCTTTATTTTCAGATTTCACCCCTTGAAATCTGCCAACCAGCCTAAAAATCAGTTGGCCACTAAGGGCCTCAATTGGGCAAGGGTGGACTTCCCGTATTGTGTATTGCAGCATTCTGTAATATCATGCTTCCTCCTGTCCTGCTTCCAAACTCACCAGGGGAGTCATAGACTTGTGAAAAATGGAATGAAGAGCAAGGAGTTTGAAGAATTCTTAAAATGTGTATAGGAGCACTTGTGTTTGTAGCCCAATGAGGAATGAAACGATGCTGGACCTGCTTCTAGGCAATTAAGTAGGAGACTTGTTGCAGTGGGAGAATATCTGGGCAATAATGAAATTTAATCAGGTTTAAAGCAGTTTTGCAAATAGACAAAAAACGTCAACGGTAGAAATAGCCATATGGAAGAGAGAGAATTTCAGTAATACAAGAAATCTAACAATGGAAATATAGGTTAGCCAGAAAACCTGAAACTGACCAATAACAGGCCTTCAGGGTAAAGATAGTTTGGATACAAACTCAGTACATTTCCAGCAGGGAAAAGAAAGGCAGGAAATTCAATGCTTGAACCCCCTGGAAAACAAAGGAAGTAGAAGTCTAGGACAAATATTAGATCCAGAATGTAATCAGGAGGCAAAATAATGGAAAGCAAGGGAACTTGAAAAATAATATTGGAGGGACAAAGAGAAAGTGAAACAAAAGAGAACTCAAATATCTTTTTATTCTCTGTGATGTCAGCATCACTGGCTATGTCAGCATTTATTGCTCATTTTTAAATACTCATGAGAGGGTGGTGGTGAACTGCCTCCTTGAACCATAATGTACAAAGAACAAAACAGCACAGGAAACAGGCCCTTTAGCCCAACAAGCCCGCACCGCCACCCTGATGTTCCCACTTCCACCCTGATCCCTGTCTATGTTTGTAGATCTGTGCATTGAAACCAAATTTACGAGACAATGTAGGGAGAATTTCTTTTGCCAATCAGCCTAGGTAGTCATACTGTTAGGGAATTCCAGTGACAGTTAAGGAGCAGTGATATATTGACCGGTCAGGGTGATATGTAGCTTGGAAGGGAACGTTTAAGGAAGTGGTGATCTCATATATTTGCTGCCCTTGTCTTTCTAGATGTTTGAGGCTTTGGGTTTAGAAGGAATTTGATAACATGATGAAGTGCAGCTACTTAGTGTTGGTGGTGGAGAGACTGAACAGTTAAGGTCATAAATAGGATGACAATCAAATGGGATGTTTTGCCCTGGATGGTGTTGAGTTTGTATATTGGAGCTGCACTCATCCTGGAAAGAGGAGATTATTCCATCTCACTTCTGCTTGTGCCTTGTTGATGATGGACAGGCTTTGGAAGGTCAGGGGGTAAGTTACACGCTCCAGACTACTGTGGATAGTCTGGAGGGATGTCTGAAGTTGCAGCGAGACATAGATAGGATGCAAGACTGGGCGGAAGTGGCAGATGGACTTCAATGCGGATAAATGTGTGGTGGTCCATTTTGGCAGGACCAATGGGATGAAGCAGTATAATATCAAGGGTAGGAGTCTTGGCAGTGTTGAGAAGTAGAAGGATCTTGGGGTCCGGGTCCATAGGTCTCTTAAATCTGCCTTGCAGTGGAGGATGTGGTCAAGAAGGCATATGGTATACTGGCCTTCATTAATAGAGGGATTGAGTTTAGGAATCGAGAGGTAATGCTGCAACTTTAATAAGACCCTTGTCAGACCTTACTTAGAGTACTGTGTGCAGTTCTGGTTGCCTCACCATAGGAAGGATGTGGAAGCTATTGAAAGGGTGCAGAGGAGATTTACAAGGATGTTGCCTGGATTGGGGGGCATGCCTTATGAAGATAGGTTGAGAGAGCTAGGTCTGTTCTCCCTGGAGAGACGAAGGTTGAGAGGCGACCTGATAGAGGTTTATAAGATGTTGAGAGGAATAGATAGGGTGGATTCTCGGAGGCTATTTCCCAGGACTGAAATGGTCGCTACAAGAGGACACAGGTTTAAGGTGCTGGGGGGCAAGTACAGAGGGGATGTTAGGGGTAAGTTTTTCACTCAGAGGGAGGTGAGTGAATGGAATCGGCTGCCGTCAGTGGTGGTAGAGGTGAACTCGCTGGGGTCTTTTAAGAGACTTCTGGATGAGTACATATGGGATTAGGAGTTACAGATAGTTCTATGGCCTGGTAGGTATGGATATGATCGGCACAACTTGTGGGCCAAAGGGCCTGTTTGTGCTGTAGTGTTCTATGTTCTTCAGAATTCCCAATCTCTGACCTGCTGTTGTAGGCCCCATATGTGTGGCTGGCCCAGTTCACTTTCTGGTCACTGGTCCTCTGTATGTTAATAATGAAGGATTCTATGAGGTTATACCATTGAATGTCAAGGGGTAATGGTTAGATTCTCTCTTGTTGGAGATGGTCATTGTCTGGCGTTAGTGTTACTTGGCACTTACCAGCTCCTGCTCCATGCGTACCCAGTCTGCTTCAGTTACTGAGTGATCAGAAAAAATACTGAACATTGTGTCATCATCAGCAAACATCCCCACTTCTGTCTTTATCTTGAAGGGAAGCTGGTTTGATTTTGCACACCACACTGAGGAACTCCTGTAGAAAATTCTGGTGCTGAAATAGTTCATCTCGAATGGCCACAACCATCTGCCTTTGTACTAGTTATGGCTCCAACGAGTGATACGTTTTTCCCCGATTCTTTTTGACTCCAATTTGTCTCTGGCTCATTGAAGCCACATTTGGTCAAATAGGGCAGTCACTCTCATTTTGGGAATTCAGCTCTTTTGTCCATGTTTGGACCAAATCTGTAATGAGATTGAGAACTGAATGGTCATGTTGTAACCCGAAATATATATCAGTGAGCAGGTTATTGCTGTTTACGTGCTATTTGATGGCACTCAACTACATCCATCATCACTTGGCTCATGATTGATAGAAGATTGCAGGGGCATGATTGGTCAGATTGGTGTAAACAGGATATAGTTGTGAAATTTTCCACATTCTCAGGTAGATTCCAGAGGTGTAGCAGTACTGGAAGAGTTTGCTTATGACACTGCTAATCTAGAGCACAGTTGGTAAGTCCTACTGTTAGATTATTGTCAGGCCTTGGCTTTTATTAATGTGCTCAGCATGGAGTGAACTGAGTTCGCCATGTACTGATTTCTGTAATGTTGGGTACCTGAGCAGGCGGCCAGATTGACTCATCCACTTCCTGAGAAGTTGGTAGAATAAGATTCCATTGTAATTCTCAAAAAACAATTGGATATATGTTTAGAGGAATAATTGGTGTGTATGTGGGGTAAAAAGTTAGGCTGTGAGCCTAAATTTGGCAGCTTTTCCAGAGAGCCAGCACAATCATAATGAGCTGCATAGCCTCCTATGTTGTAATATTCTATGATTCTATATTAGAGTTAGTAGGAGAGACTGGGAGATGGATCAGGAGAATGTGCTTAGATCACAGCACTCAAACTATAAACTCTGCTCTGTGTTGCAATATCCTCCAGCAAGAGTGAATTGGGAAAGGTGATACTGATAAGGGTTTCGTTTTTGTAGAGAAGAAGGATGAATTGCTTTGAGAATGCTGATGATAAAGGATGGCATGGACCAGTTAGGCCAAAGGGCCTGTTTCCATGCTGCAAACCTCTATGATTTCATACAATAAATGAAAAACTTATTCTGAACAGATGTTGGTATACATAATTGGGCTGCATAATTGCATCTATGATTCTGCTCGTTATTGTATTAGATGTGTGTTGCTCATCATTGAAGTCTTATTATTTTAGGTATTTCTGGAAAATCTGAAGCATGAAGACTCATTTGTTTATTTGTCTTCGATTCAAGGTAAGGATTGTTGAGCTCTCTGGGCACAAGAGCACAAGGCAGATCACCACCCCAAGGAAGCAGTTGCAGTGTGTGTTATTTACATTAGCAGCATTATTGTTCCGTGTCTCTCAGTTAGTTCTTCATTTGCACTTCCAATCTGATGGTCAGATGCTTTGTGTCGAAATCAATATCAGAGAGTGAGAACTAATCCACCTTCTGAGAAATGGGCTGCATTACTTTCAATCTGAGAACCACCATTTATAAAAGAACAAAGAAAATTACAGCACAGGAACAGGCCCTTCAGCCCTCCAAGCCTGCACTGATCATGTTGCCTGACTGAACTAAAGCTCCCCACCCTTCTGGGGACCATATCCCTCTATTTCCATCCTATTCGTGTACTTATCAAGATGCTCTTTAAAAGTTACTACCATATCTGCATCCACTACTTCCCCCGGCAACAAGTTTGAGGCACCCATTACTCTCTCTGTAAAACACCTGCCTCATACGTCTCCTTTCAACCTTGCCCCTTGCACCTTAAACCTATGCCCCCTAGTAATTCAGTCTTCCACCCTGGGAAAAAGCTTCTGATTATCCATTCTTGTCCATGCCTCTCATAATCTTCTAGACTTCTATCAGCTCTCCCCTCAACCTCCATTGCTCCAATGAGAACAAATCAAGTTTCTCCAGATTCTCCTCATAGCTAATGAAGTTTCACGCGAAAAGTGTGAAGTGATACACTTTGCAAGGAGTAACAGGAATACAGAGTACTGGGCTAATGGTAAGTTACTTGTTAGAGAGATCGCGGTGTCCATGTGCATAGATCCTTGAAAATTGGCATCTAGGTTGAAAAGGTTGTTAAGAAGGTGTACAGTGAGTTAGCTTTTATTGGTAGAGGAATTGTGTTTTGGAGCCATGAGGTCGTATTGCAGCTGTACAAAACTCTGGTGCGGATGCACTTGGAGTATTGCATACAGTTCTGGTTGCCGCATTATAGGAAGGATGTGAAAGCGTTGGAAAAGGTGCAGAGGAGTTTTACCAGGATGTGGCATTACATTTTTTGAAATCCTATTTCTGAATTTTCCTGAAGTCTCCAACAAGACCCCATTCTAACTGTTTACATTGCAGTCACTGCATTGTCGGTAACAAATCTGTACAGGATCATAAGAAATAGGAGCAGGAGTAGGCCATTCAGCCCTTCAAGCCTGCTTTACCATTCAATAAGATCATAGCTGATGGGATTGTGACCTTAACTTCACTGTCCATTACTTTTGTCATTCAAAAATCTATTTAACTTAGACATATTCCAAGGTGGCCCATGGAAGACTTCTGCAGAAAATGCAGATGTATGGGATAGAGAGTGATTTAGCTAATTGGATTAGGAATTGGCTAGCAGATAGAAGACAGAGGGTGGTGGTTGATGGGAGATATTCATTGTGGAGTTCGGTGACAAGTGGTGTACCTCAGGGGTCTGTTTTGGGGCCCCTGCTGTTTGTAATTTTTATAAATGATCTGGATGAGGGTATTGAAGGATGGATTAGTAAATTTGCAGATGACACTAAAGTCGGTGGAGTGGTAGATAGTGAAGAGGGGTGTTATAGTTTGCAGAGAGACTTGGACAAGTTGCAGAGCTGGGCCGAGAGGTGGCAAATGGAGTTTAATGTGGAAAAGTGTGAGGTAATGCACTTTGGCAGGAATAATAAATGTGTAGAGTATAGGGCTAATGGTAGGATTCTTAATAGTGTTGATGAACAGAGGGATCTTGGCGTATATGTGCATAGATCCCTGAAAGTAGGCAGTCAAGTCGATAAGGTTGTTAAGAAGGCATATGGAGTCTTAGCTTTTATTGGTAGGGGGATTGAATTTCGGAGCCGCAACATCATGTTGCAACTTATGGAAGAGAAGGGAATGGTTTAGTTAGGAGGGGCATTGCTTTTTATTTTGGTCGGCACAACATCATGTGCTGTATTGTTCTATGTTCTATGTTCTAACTGTACAAAACTCTAGTGCGGCCGCACTTGGAGTATTGTGTGCAGTTTCTGGTCTCCGCATTATAAGAAAGATGTGGAGGCATTAGAGAGGGTACAGAGGAGGTTTACCAGGATGTTGCCTGGTATGGAGGGCAGGTCTTATGAAGAGAGGCTGAGGGATTTGAGGTTGTTTTCGTTAGAAAGGAGGAGGCTAAGAGGGGACCTTATCGAAACATATAAGATGATTAGAGGTTTAGATAGGGTGGACAGTGATAGCCTTTTTCCTAGGATGGAGAAAGCTAGCACGAGGGGACACAGCTTTAAATTAAGGGGTGATAGTTATAGGACGGATATCAGAGGTAGGTTCTTTACCCAAAGGGTGGTTCGGGAGTGGAATGCCCTGCCTGCAGCAGTTGTAGATGCGCCAAGTTTGGTGGCGTTTAAGAGGTTAGTTGATAAGTATATGGAAGAGAAGGGAATGGTTTAGTTTGGAGGGGCATTGCTTTTTATATTGGTCGGCGCAACATCGAAGGCCAAAGGGCCTGTTCTGTGCTGTAATGTTCTATGTTCTATATTCAATAATGCTGGCTGGGGAAGAGAATTCTAAAGGTGAATGACTCCTTGAGAGAATATATTTCTCCTCATTTGTCTTAAAATAGGAGACCCATATTTTTAATCAGTGCCCTGTACTTTTAGATTTCCTTACAAGAGGAAACATCCTCTCAGCATCTGCTCCTCAGGATTTGTTTCATAGAACATAGAACACTACAGCACAAACAGGCCCTTCGGCCCACAAGTTGTGCCGAACACATCAAAACCTACCCAGCCATAGACCTATTTATATCCCCCAATCCCATTGGATCCCATATACTCATCCAGAAGTCTTTTAAAAGACCCCAGCGAGTTCGCCTCGATCACCACCGACGGCAGCCGATTCCATTCACTCACCATCCTCTGAGTGAAAAACTTTCCCCTCGCATCCCCTCTGTACTTGCTTCCCTGCACCTTAAATCTGTGTCCTCTCGTCTTGACCATTTCAGCCCTGGGAAATAGTCTCTGAGAGTCCACCCTATCTAATCCTCTCAACATCTTGTAAACCTCTATCAGGTCGCCTCTCAACCTTCGTCTCTCCAGGGAGAACAGTCCCAGCTCACTCAACCTGTCTTCATAAGGCATTCCTCCCAATCCAGGCAACATCCTTGTAAATCTCCTCTGCACCCTTTCAATAGCTTCCACGTCTTTCCTATAGTGAGGCGACCAGGACTGCGCACAGTACTCCAAGTGTGGTCTGACAAGGGTCCTATAAAGCTGCAGCATTACCTCCTGACTCCTGAACTCAATCCCTCGATGAATGAAGGCCAGTACACCGTAAGCTTTCTTAACCACATCCTCCACCTGGGAGGCCGATTTGAGAGTCTTATGGACCCGGACCCCAAGATCCCTCTGCTCTTCCACACAGCTAAGACTCCTACCTTTGGTAGTGTACTCATTCATCCCGTTGGATCTGCCAAAATGGACCACAACACATTTATCCGCGTTGAAGTCCATCTGCCACTTCTCCGCCCAGTCTTGCATCCTGTCGATGTCCTGCTGCAACTTTTGACATCCCTCCAGACCATCCACAACACCACTGACCTTCGTGTCATCGGCGAACTTACTCACCCATCCCTCCACTTCCTCATCCAGGTCATTTATGAAAATGACAAACAGCAAGGGTCCTAGAACAGATCCCTGGGGCACTCCACTGGTGACCGACCTCCATGCAGAAAAAGAGCCATCCACAACCACCCTCTGCCTTCTGCAGGCAAGCCAGTTCTGGATCCACAAGGCCAAAGCCCCTTGGATCCCATGGCCTCTCACCTTCTCAAGAAGTCTTGCATGTGGGACCTTGTCAAATGCCTTGCTGAAGTCCATGTACACCAAGTCCACTGCTCTTCCTTCGTCAATGTGTTCAGTCACATTTTCGAAGAACTCAATTAAGCTTGTAAGGCACGACCTGCCTTTTACAAAACCATGCTGACTATTTCTAATCAACCTAAACTTCTCCAAATGCTCGTAAATCTTGTCCCTCAGAAGCCTCTCCATCAGCTTACCAACCACTGAGGTCAGACTCACTGGTCAGTAATTTCCAGGACTATCCCTGTTCCCTTTCTTGAAAATAGGGACCACATCCGCAATCCTCCAATCCTCCGGAACCTCTCCCGTCTCCATCGACGACGCAAAGATCATCGCCAGGGGCTCTGCAATGACATCCCTCACCTCCCACAATAACCTGGGGTACATCCCATTTGGTCCCGGAGACTTGTCTATCTTGATAGCATTTAAAAGTTCTAACACATCCGCTTCCTTAATATCTACATACTCAATCTTTTCAGTCTGCCGCAAACTTGTAGTGCATCCTCCCAGATCACTTTCCACCGTGAATACTGAGGCAAAGTACTCATTAAGCACCTCTGCCATTTCTTCCGGTTCCATACAGACTTTTCCCCCTTCACCTTTTATAGGTCCTATCCCTTCTCTTCTCATCCTTTTACTTTTCACATATTTGTAGAAGGCCTTGGGATTCTCCTTAATCCTACCAGCCAAGGCCTTCTCATGACCCCTTCTGGCTCTCCTAATTTCCTTTTTAAGCTCTCTTCTATAAGCCTTATACTTCTCTAGATCCCCAACATCTCCTAGCTCTTTGAACCTTTTATACACCTTTCTTTTCTTCCTGACTATGTTCACCACAGCCTTTGTGCACCACGGTTCCCTCGACCTACCAAAACCTCCTTGTCTCACCGGAACGTTGTCGTGCAGAGCTCCAGACAAGCATTCCTTGAATATCTGCCACCTTCCTTCTGTGCTTTTCCCCAAGAACACCTCCTTCCAGTTTATTCGCCCCAACATCTGCCTGATGTCTTCATATTTCCCCTTATTCCAGACAAACACCTTCCTAGCCTGCCTGATCCTATCCTTTTCCAATGCAAGGGTGAAGGAGATAGAATTATGATCTCCATCCCCAAGATGCTCTCCTACCGAGAGATCCATCACCTGTCCTGGTTCATTAGCTAGTACCAGGTCCAGTACAGCCTCTCCTCTCGTAGGCTTGTCCACGTGCTGTGTCAGGAAACCCTCCTGAACACACCTAACAAACTCCTCCCCATCCAAACCCCTTACCCTTGGGATATTCCAGTCGATGTTTGGGAAATTGAAGTCTCCCATCACAACAACTCTGTTATTTCTACATCTCTCCAGTATCTGTTTCCTTATCTGCACCTCAACTTCCCTGTCACTATTGGGCGGCCTATAGAATACACCCAGCAACGTCACCGACCCTTTGCTATTCCTAACTTCCATCCACAGAGACTCCGTAGACATTCCCTTCTCGGTATCCACCTTCTCTGCAGCCATGACACTGTCCCTGATCAACAGTGCCACTCCACCACCTCTTTTTCCTCCCTCCCTGTCCTTCCTGAAGGATCTGAATCCCGGCACCTGTAGTACCCAGTCCTGTCCCTGTTTCACTAAGATCATTTCAGGTTCTTCTAAACTCCAATGAGTACAGCTCAATCTGTTCAACTTTTCCTCTCAAATTCCCAACTATAGATTCAGTTCATCACTAATGCAATCTATTTCCTTCTCTGTAATATTGCTGGACTTCACCCTTATCTCAGCTCATCAATGAAACCCTCATTGATGCCTTTCTTACATCCAGACTTGTCTACACTTTCCTTCTGGCTGCCTTTTCGTATGTAAATTTCAGCTTACTGTAATTCTACTGTATCTTAGAGGTGCAGTGCGTGTTATTACCCCAGTATTTGCTGAACCATATTGACTCCTGGTCAAGCAGTATTTGATTTTAAAGCTCTCAACCTCTTTTTTTGAACCATTTCGTGACTTCATCGACATCCTATCTTCCTGTAATCCCTCCCTGTTGTATGACCTCTAAGATATCTGCACTCACGTAATCCTGCTCCTTCGGACTTCCACATTTTGATTAATTCACCATTGGTAGCTGTGCCTTCAGTTGCCTGGGCTACAGTTAACTGCATTTCAAAGCACATCATTGGTTGCTAAATCCATTAAGATGCCTGGTGCACACAAAAGGCACTATAAAATTGTAAACCTTTTTCCTTTTTATAAATATGAATTGTTGATGTTTTGGCAAGATTAGATGAAATAGGACAAACCAAAGTCGAGTTGGAGGAGGCTTGTTTGGAGCACAAACACCAGCATAGACCAGTTGGGCTGAATGTTCTGATTCTGTCTTGAAAGCACTGTATAACCTTCAAAAGTTCCCATTGTCTAGTCCCATGGTGCTGTTTGTAGATTTCAGGATTTGAAAATTGGCCAATACTTCTAATATCTTCTTTTGGACTTTGTCAACACCTAGTGAATGGAACCGACTGCCATCGGAGGCTGTTGAGGCAAACTCACTGGGGTCTTTTAAAAGACTTCTGGATGAGTATATGGAAAAGAATAGGATAGCGGGTTATAGATAGGTCTGTGGATTGGTAGATGTGATCGGAGCAACTTGTGGGCCGAAGGGCCTGTTTGTGCTGTATTGTTCTATGTTCTAATGTCAGGTTAAAGTCCAACAGGTTTATTTGGTAGCAAAAGCCATTAGCTTTTGGAGCGCTGCTCCTTCATCAGGTGAGTGGGAGTTCTATTCACAAACAACGTATATAAAGTCACGAACTCAATTTACAAAATAATAATTGGAATGCGAGTCTTTACAGGTAATCAGCTCTTAAAGGTACAGACAATGTGAGTGAAGAGAGCATTAAGCGCAGATTAAAGAGGTGTATATTATCTCCAGACAGGACAGTTAGTGAGATTTTGCAAGCGGAGGCAAGTCATGGGTTACAGATAGTGTGACACGAACCCAAGATCCCAGTTGAGGCCATCCTCGTGTGCGGAACTTGGCTATCGGTCTTTGTTCAGCGACTGCGTTGTCATGTGTCATGAAGGCTGTCTTGGAGAACGCTTACCCGAAGATCAGAGGCCGAATGCCATGACTGCATGTGAGAACACCATCAACCAGCTATACAGTACGTACACTTGCAACTCAGCCAATGTTGTTTACCCAACATGCTGAAGGAAAAAGATGTCCTGAGCCACGGTACATTGGGGAGACTCTGCAGACACTCCAACAATGGATGTATGAACACTGCTCAACAATCACCAGGCAAGAGTGTTTCTTCCTGTTGGGGAGCAGTTCACAGTTACGGGATTTCAGTCTCTGATCTTCAGGAAAGCATTCTCCAAAGCAGCTTTCACAACACACGACAGTGCAGAGTCGCTGAGCAGAGACTGATAGCCAAGTTCCACACACATGAAGACAACCTGAACTGGGATCTTGGGTCCATGTCACACTATCTGTAACCCCCACAACTTGCCTGGGCTTGCAACACCTCACTAACTGTCCTGGCTGGAGACAATACACATCTCTTTAACCTGTGCTTAACCCTCTCTCCACTCATATTATCTATACTTTTAAGACTTGATTACCTGTAAAGATTCACATTTCAACCATTATTTTGTAAATTGAGTTTGTGTCTACATATGTCTGATTGAAACATATAAGATGATTAGAGGTTTAGATAGGGTGGACAGTGATAGCCTTTTTCCTAGGATGGAGAAAGTTAGCACGAGGGGACACAGCTTTAAATTAAGGGGCGATAGTTATAGGACGGATATCAGAGGCAGGTTCTTTACCCAAAGGGTGGTTCGGGAGTGGAATGCCCTGCCTGCAGCAGTTGTAGATGCGCCAAGTTTGGTGGCGTTTAAGAGGTTAGTTGATAAGTATATGGAAGAGAAGGGAATGGTTTAGTTTGGAGGGGCATTGCTTTTTATATTGGTCGGCGCAACATCAAAGGCCGAAGGGCCTGTTCTGTGCTGTTATGTTCTATGTTCTATGTCTTGTTTGTGAACAGAACTCCCACTCACCTGATGATGGGGCAGAGCCCCGAAAGCTAGTGGCTTTTGTTACCAAATAAACCTGTTGGACTTTAACCTGATGTTGTGAGACTTCTTACTGTGCTCACCCCAGTCCAACGCCAGCATCTCCACATCACACCTAATGTGTCAGCAGGCTAATTACTGACCTGTTTATTATAATCCTCCTCAGATACAGGGTTACTGCCAGAATTTCATGTGTTATACCTTATTCAGAATAGAGTGTAGGAATAAACCTAACAGCTACATACCAGTCAGTTGAACCGGGAGACAGGAATGCTTTTAGAAATGATTGTCCCAGACTCGAGGACAAATGCTGGTTAATTAAGGAAAGCCAACATAATTTTTAGGGACAAGTAGTGTTTGACTATTCTCTGGAGTGTAGGAGGCTGAGGAATGATCTTATAGAGATCTATAAAATAATAAGGGGCACAGATCAGCTAGGTAGTCAACATCATCTTTTCCCAAAGGTGGAGGAGCTTAAAACTAGAGGACAGAGATTTAAGGTGAGAGGAGAGATATATAAAAGAGTATAAAGGGGCAATGTTTTCATACAGAGGATGGTGCGTGTCTGGCACAAGATGCTAGAGGTGGGAGTAGAGGTGGAAACAATTTTGTCTTTTAAAAAGCGTTTAGACTGTTACATGGGTAACATGAGTATAGAGGGATATGGGTCAAATGTGGGCAATTGGGATTAGTTTAGGGATTTTTAAAAAAATGGCATGGACACTTTGGGCAGATGGGCCTGTTTCTATTCTGTAAACCTCTATGACTAACTTGCTTGAGTTTTTTGATGAGATTAACACTAAAGCCCATGGAATAAAAGTGTTGGTGGCGCTATGGATGCAGAGTTAATTAGCCATATTAAATTACCTCTTGGTGTCTCGGTTAGGTTGAAGAGATTAGCTGGGTAAATACATGGGATTATGGGGATAGAGCCAGGGTGGAATTGTTGTCGGTGCAGTCTTCTGTACTGTAAATTTTCAATGATTCTTTCTAAATTTCAATGAATCATTTAGCTCTACACAAATTTTCCTGCCAGGAATGTCTGCTTTGTGGAAATCTTAGATTAAAATTAAAAATCAGGTTGATACTGGGGTGCAATTATAGCAATTATACAAGAAACTTAGTGTGAAAAATTTCCTGGGTGAATAAGCTGCCTCATTTCATATCCCTGGTGGAGCTGTGCTTTGTGTCAGTGAACTGCTGTAAGATACATCGTAAAAATAATAGTAACTGCATTAAACGGAAATGTGCTGAGTGATCGCCTGCAATCTGACTTGTTCCAGTTGATGTGTCAGTGATTTGATGATTTTCATTCAATCCTGTTGTATGTATTATCCTGCAAGAAAATCAGCAGAGACCTGCATTGTGAGCAATGTTAGATTTCAACACATTTTGTATCAGAATGAAGCTCATGTTTCCACAGTAGGAGCCAGTCGCCACATGAAAGTGATTTTTTTTATATCTGTGCATTCTTATATTGATCAAAAATACGTATTAGAAAAACAGCGACTATCAGTGTCGCAGAATGCTGATAACAGTTTATTATTTTAAAATATTACATACGCATGTGCATCCAACCCATAAAACATATCTCCTCTTGTCATAGAACATAGAACATTACAGCACAGAACAGGCCCTTCGGCCTTCGATGTTGCGCCGACCAATATGAAAAGCAATGCCCTCCCAAACTAAACCATTCCCTTCTCTTCCATAAACTTATCAACTAACCTCTTAAACGCCACCAAACTTGGCGCATCTACAACTGCTGCAGGCAGGGCATTCCACTCCCGAACCACCCTTTGGGTAAAGAACCTCCCTCTGATATCCGTCCTATAACTATCACCCCTTAATTTAAAGCTGTGTCCCCTCGTGCTAGCTTTTTCCATCCTAGGAAAAAGGCTATCACTATCCACCCTATCTAAACCTCTAATCCTCTTATATGTTTCGATCAGGTCCCCTCTTAGCCTCCTCCTTTCTAACGAAAACAACCTCAATCCCTCAGCCTCTCCTCATAAGACCTGCCCTTCATACCAGGCAACATCCTGGTAAACCTCCTCTGTACCCTCTCCAATGCCTCCACATCTTTCTTATAACATGGGGACCAGAACTGCACACAATACTCCAAGTGCGGCCGCACTAGAGTTTTGTACAGTTGCAACATGACGTTGCGGCTCCGAAATCCAATCCCCCTACCAATAAAAGCTAAGACTCCATATGCCTTCTTAACAACCTTCTCAACTTGACTGCCTACTTTCAGGGATCTATGCACATACACACCAAGATCCTTCTGTTCCTCAACACTATTAAGAGCCCTACCATTAGCCCTATACTCTACACATTTATTGTTCCTGCCAAAGTGCATTACTCACACTTTTCCACATTAAACTCCATTTGCCACCTCTCGGCCCAGCTCTGCAACTTGTCCAAGTCACTCTGTAAACTAAAACACCCCTCTTCACTATCTACCACTCCACCTACTTTAGTATCATCTGCAAATTTACTGATCCATCCCTCAATACCCTCATCCAGATCATTTATAAAAATTACAAACAGCAGGGGCCCCAAAACAGATCCCTGAGGTACACCACTTGTCACCGAACTCCACAATGAATATCTCCCATCAACCACCACCCTCTGTCTCCTATCTGCTAGCCAATTCCTAACCCAATTAGCTAAATCACCCTCTATCCCATACATCTGCATTTTCTGCAGAAGTCTTCCATGGGCCACCTTATCAAACGCCTTACTAAAGTCCATATTACCACATCAACCGCCCTTACCCCCATCCACCTCTTTGGTCACTTTTTCAAAAAACTCAATGAGGTTAGTAAGGCACGACCTACCCTTCACAAAACCATGCTGACTATCCCCAATCAATTCATTTCTCTCTAAATAACTATAAATCCTATCCCTAATAATTCTCTTCAATACTTTGCCCACAACAGAAGTAAGACTCACTGGCCTATAATTCCCTGGAAGGTCTCTCTTTCCCTTCTTGAACAATGGGACCACATTCGCTTTCCTCCAGTCCTCCGGAACCACACCCGTAACCAACGACGACCTGAAGATCAGAGCCAGAGGCTCTGCAATCGCCTCTCTTGCCTCCCAGAGAATCCTAGGGTAAATCCCGTCCGGCCCAGGGGGCTTATCCAACTTCAAACCCTCAAGAATATCTAGCACATCCTCCCTATCTACTTCAATACTTTCCAGTTTGCAACCCTGTACCTCAGTGTTATCCACAACTACATTTACATCTCCCTGCGTGAATACCGAAGAGAAATATTTATTCAGTGCGTCTCCAATCTCTTCAGGCTCCACGCACAACTTCCCACTGCTGTCTCTGACTGGCCCTAATCTTGCCCTAACCAATCTTCTATTCTTAACATATCTAAGAAAGCTTTAGGATTCTCCTTGATCCTATCAGCCAAAGTCTTCTCGTGTCCCCTTTTAGCTCTCCTCAACTCACTCTTTAGCTCCCTCCTGGCTACAGTATAGCTATCCATTGCTCTAACTGAGCCTTCAAGCCTCATCCTGACATAAGCCTCCTTTTTCCTTTTAACCAGCAAATTAACTTTTTTCGTACACCAAGGTTTCCTTACTCGACCATTTCCTCCTTGCCTGACAGGGACATACTTATCAAGGACTCGCAGCAGCTGCTCCTTGAATAAGCACCACATTCCAGATGTTCCCAGTCCCTGTAGTTCCCTAGTCCAATCTATGCACCCTAATTCTCTCCTGATTGCCTCATAATTACCCTTCCCCCAGCTATAACTACAGCCCCCAGCTTCATGCCTATCCCTGTCCATCACTAAGGTGAACGTAACCGAATTGTGGTCACTATCACCAAAATGTTCACTAACTTCAAGCCTAACACCTGGTCTGGCTCATTGCCCAGCACCAAATCCAATGTAGCCTCACCTCTAGTTGGCCTATCTACATACTGAGTCAAAAAACCTTCCTGCACACTTTGTATAAAAACTGACCCCTCTAACGAGCTAGAGCTATAGCTTTTCCAATCAATATTAGTAAAGTTAAAGTCCCCCATAATAATTACCCTATTACTTTCACTCCTGTCCAGGATCGACTTTGCAATCCTTTCCTCTACCTCTCTAGAACTTTTAGGAGGTCTATAAAATACTCCCAACAGGGTGACCTCTCCTCTCCTGTTTCTAATCTCAGCCCATACTACCTCAACAGACAAGTCCTCACCAAACTTCTTTTCTGTCACTGTGATACGGTCTTTGACTAATATGCCGCTCCTCCCCCTCTTCTACCTCCTTCTGTACTCCGACTAAAGCATTTCAACCCCGGAACCTGCAACATCCATTCTTGTCCCTGCTCTACCCAAGGCTCTGAAATGGCCACAACATCGACGTTCCAGGTACTGGTCCAAGCTGCAAGTTCCTCCCCCTTATTGCGAATACTCCTTGCTTTAAAGTATACGCATTTCAAACCATGCCCTACCCCACCCGTACGCTGCTGTGTTTTACAGCTTTCCTCTATGACCCCCTTACTCTCATCCCTCTTAGCACCCCAACTACTTAGGATCCCACCCCCCCCCCCCGAATCAGTTTAAAGCCCCCTGCATAGCCTTAGCAAATTTTCCCCCCAAGATATTAGTTCCCCTCTGGTTCAGGTGTAGACCATCTCTCTTGTAGAGGTCCCACCTATCCCAGAATGAGTCCCAGTTGTTCAGGAACCTGACCCCCTCCCTCCTGCACCATCCCCGCAGCCACGAGTTCAAACATTCCCTCTCTCTGTTCTAGTTCAAACATTCCCTCTCTCTGTTCTTGGTTTTTGATGATTCTCCTCTTTAATACCGAAGCTACCAATCTAAACGTTTATATAGACAAGGCAGGTAAAGGAACAAGCAGTGAGGTGTGTTAATGGGGTGAGGGTTTGTGGGTGCAGAGGTGCAGGCTGGGGTGAGGGTGATAAATGCAAGTGGATAGAGGAAGCTGGATGAGGGTAGATGCAAAGATGGGGCAGCAAAGATGCAAAGTGGGAGCAAGGCTGAGGAATGGGTGAAAGGTGAGGAAGATGATATTTCTAGACATCCGAAGCTCTTGTCCTTTAGATGGTAGAGGTCATGGATTGGGAAAATGCTGTGGAAGGTTATTGCAGTGCATTTTTGTAGATGGTGCACCTTGCAGCCACATTAGTGTTGGAGAGACTGAATGTTTAAAGTGGTGGATGGGGCACCAGTCAGAGCACTGTCCTGGATGGTTTTGAATTTCGAGTGTCATTGGAACTATATTCATCCTGGCAAGTGGGTAGTATTCTTACTATGCTCCTGACTTGAGCCTTGCAGACAGTGGACAGGCTTTGGGACAGTGTGAAGGTGTTTTGCTCTCCACGGAGTTCCTAGCCTCTGATTGGTTCCTGTAGCCACAATATTTACAAAGCTTGTACAGTTCAACTTCTGATCAATTGTATCCACCAGGATGTTGATAATGGGGGATTCACTGTGGGAGGAAACTAGAGCACCCTGAGGAAATCCACGTGGACATGGGAAGAATGAGCAAACTCCATGCAATCACCTGAAGTTGGAATTGAACCCAGATCCCTAACACTGAGGCAGCAATGCTAGCCATTGTGACACTATGCATAGCATAGTCTGGATTGGCAAATAGCTCAGTTCAAGGGTAAGAAGGGACAGGCAATAAAAGTTGGTCCAGTCAGCAACTCCCATGCTCCATGAAGGAATAAAACATTTTTTTTAAAAGTAACTTTTTACTGACAGTGTAGGGGGTTGTTGAGGTAAACCGCATCAATATGTTTACATTCAGACTCCCATAGTCCAAAAAACGTGCTGTTTAGGTGCATTGGCCATGCTAAATTCTTCCTCAGTGTACACAAACAGGTGCCAGAATGTGGCAACTAGGGAATTTGCACCGTGACTTCATTGCGGTCTTAGTGGAGGCTTTTTGTGATATTAATAAATAAAATTTAACTTAAAAGGTCGTCGGTTCAAGTTCCACTCCAAGACTTGAACATAAAGCTGTAAGCTGACATTTCAGGTACGAATTTGGAAAGGTCATCTTTCAGATGAAGTGTTAAACCAGGGTCAATTCTGGTCTAACTTGAATATAGTGTTTCCCAGAGAGGCATAGACAAGCTATTCCGGTAGTCTTTCACAAAATTTATGCGTTAACTAATGTCCCAAAAAAAAATTATTAACTGGTCATTATCATGTTGTGATTTGTGGGACCTTGCTGTGCACAATTGGCTGCCACATTTTTATTAGGGAGGTGCGTTCACTGCTAGGTCAGCATTTATTGCCTATCCCTAGTTGTCCTTGAGAAGGTGGTGGTGAGCTGCCTTCTCGCACCACTGCACTCCCTGTGGTTTGTGCACCCAGAGCACTGTTAGGAAGGGAGTTCCAGGAATTTGACCCAGTGACAGTGAAGGAACGAAAATATATTTCCAAGTCATGACAGTGAATGGTTTGGAGGGGGAACCTCTAGGTGGTGGCATTCCCAGGTATCCGTTAACCTTGTCCTCCTAGATGGTAGAGGTCAGAGGTTTGCTAGGTGTTGTCAAAAGAGGCTGAACAAGTTGCTCCAGTGCATCTTTATATGATACTGACAGCTGCTGCTGTATATTAATGGTATTGGTTATATGAAGCATATGATCAGAAGTGGGGATGTTCACTGACGATTGCACAATGTTCCAAAAAGAAAAAATGCTGGAAAATCTCAGCAGGTCTGGTAGCATCGGCAGGGAGAGAAAAGAGCTGACGTTTTGAGTCCAGATGACTGTTTGTGCAAAAACGTTTTGACAATGTTCAGCAGCATTTACCACTCCTCAGGTACTGAAGCAGGCCAAGCACTTCAATTCACCATGACCTGGGTAACGTTTAAGCTTAGGCTGATAAATGGCAAGTAACATTTACAATGCACACATTTCAAAATGACCAACACCATCTCTTGATATTCAATAACATTACCATTGTGAAAACCCACTTTAAACAAACAGCTTGCTGAGCAAAAAGACCAATATCACTGCAATGAATTGATTTACAAATTGGTTAATAGACTAGTAGGGTGTAATAAGGTGTGTGTGTGTGTGGCTCACTTCCAGTCTTGGGGTGCTTACTCACTCAGCCTCAGCATTGTGTATGTTTTGGTATGTGAGGACACTGAGTAAGCCATCCTTAACAAAGCCATCCTTTGTTCAAGAAGGGGAAGAGAGACCTTCCAGGGAATTATAGGCCAGTGAGTCTTACTTCTGTTGTGGGCAAAGTATTGGAGAGAATAATTAGGGATAGGATTTATAGTTATTTAGAGAGAAATGAATTGATTGGGGATAGTCAGCATGGTTTTGTGAAGGTAGGTCGTGCCTTACTAACCTTATTGAGTTTTTTGAAAAAGTGACCAAAGAGGTGGATGGGGGTAAGGCAGTTGATGTGGTATATTATGGACTTTAGTAAGGCGTTCGATAAGGTGGCCCATGGAAGGCTTCTGCAGAAAATGCAGATGTATGGGATAGAGGTGATTTAGCTAATTGGATTAGGAATTGGCTAGCAGATAGAAGACAGAGGGTGGTGGTTGATGGGAGATATTCATCGTGGAGTTCGGTGACAAGTGGTGTACCTCAGGGGTCTGTTTTGGGCCCCCTGCTGTTTGTAATTTTTATAAATGATCTGGATGAGGGTATTGAAGGATGGATTAGTAAATTTGCAGATGACACTAAAGTCGGTGGAGTGGTAGATAGTGAAGAGGGGTGGTATAGTTTGCAGAGAGACTTGGACAAGTTGCAGAGCTGGGCTGAGAGGTGGCAAATGGAGTTTAATGTGGAAAAGTGTGAGGTAATGCACTATGGCAGAAATAATAAATGTGTAGAGTATAGGGCTAATGGTAGGATTCTTAGTAGTCTTGATGAACAGAGGGATCGTGGTGTGTATGTGCATAGATCCCTGAAAGTAGGCAGTCAAGTCGAGAAGGTTGTTAAGAAGGCATACGGAGTCTTAGCTTTTATTGGTAGGGGGATTGAATTTCGAGCCGCAACGTCATGTTGCAACTGTACAAAACTCTAGTGCGGCCGCACTTGGAGTATTGTGTGCAGTTCTGGTCCCCACGTTATAAGAAAGATGTGGAGGCATTGGAGAGGGTACAGAGGAGGTTTACCAGTATGTTGCCTGGTATGGAGGGCAGGTCTTATGAAGAGAGGCTGAGGGATTTGAGGTTGTTTTCGTTAGAAAGGAGGCGGCTAAGAGGGGACCTAATCGCAACATATAAGATGATTAGAGGTTTAGATAGGGTGGACAGTGATAGCCTTTTTCCTAGGATGGAAAAAGCTAGCACGAGGGGACACAGCTTTTAATTAAGGGGTGATAGTTATAGGACGGATATCAGAGGCAGGTTCTTTACCCAAAGGGTGGTTCGGGAGTGGAATGCCCTGCCTGCCGCAGTTGTAGATGCGCCAAGTTTGGTGGCGTTTAAGAGGTTAGTTGATAAGTATATGGAAGAGAAGGGAATGGTTTAGTTTGGAGGGGCATTGCTTTTTATTTTGGTCGGCGCAACATCGAAGGCTGAAGGGCCTGTTCTGTGCTGTAATGTTCTATGTTCTATGTTCTTAAGCACACAAGCTCTGCACTCTCATACTTGCTCTTTCCCGATATTTCCTTTCTCGCTCTCACACTCTCTCCATCACACTTGTGCAGTCACTGTCTGTCTCTCTCTTTCTCTCTTCCCCCTCCTCCCCCCACCCCATCCCCACCCCCACCCCCCTCTCTTTCTCCTTCCTTCCTTCTCGCATTATCTCTCAGGCCCTCACTTTCTCAGGTCCTTGATGTTCAAAGTTCTTTGATTTTCAACTGATTTCCTGATCTGTACACTGAATGGACAACGTCCTGTTCTAAACCTGGATAAACAGATTCACTGTTTAATTAACTTTCATCAAAAAAAGCCTCTTAAAAATGGAAGCGACTTGTCCCAGAGTTATGACCCCACAGTTCAGTGGAGGAAGCAGTAATTTTTCTGATTTTATTAATAGTGTCTGTTGTTCATTCTCAGTGAGGCCTCAACGAGTTGCTTGCTGTCTGTGTTGCCTAAGAGTGGATTATATTTCAGTTTGAAAGAACAATTTAATTTAGAAACTCCTTGATCACCTGAGAGTGGGTAGATTTTTTACTCAAAGTGGTTGGCTGTGGAATGCACTGTCTGCTGTGATCGTGGAGTCGGACACTTTAGGAACTTTCAAGCAGTTATTGGCTAGGCACGTGGAGCACAGCAGAATGATAGGGAGTGGGATAGTTTGATCTTAATTTTGGACATAGCTCAGCATAAGTGAAAAGTAAAAGGATGAGAAGAGAAGGGATAGGACCTATAAAAGGTGAAGGGGGAAAAGTCTGTATGGAACCGGAAGAAATGGCAGAGGTGCTTAATGAGTACTTTGCCTCAGTATTCACAGTGGAAAGTGATCTGGGAGGATGCACTACAAGTTTGCGGCAGACTGAAAAGATTGAGTATGTAGATATGAAGGAAGCGGATGTGTTAGAACTTTTAAATGCTATCAAGATAGACAAGTCTCCGGGACCAGATGGGATGTACCCCAGGTTATTGTGGGAGGTGAGGGATGTCATTGCAGAGCCCCTGGCGATGATCTTTGCGTCGTCGATGGCGACGGGAGAGGTTCCGGAGGATTGGAGGATTGCGGATGTGGTCCCTATTTTCAAGAAAGGGAACAGGGATAGTCCTGAAAATTACCGACCAGTGAGTCTGACCTCAGTGGTTGGTATGCTGATGGAGAGGCTTCTGAGGGACAAGATTTACGAGCATTTGGAGAAGTTTAGGTTGATTAGAAACAGTCAGCATGGTTTTGTAAAAGGCAGGTCGTGCCTTACAAGCTTAATTGAGTTCTTCGAAAATGTGACTGAACACGTTGACGAAGGAAGAGCAGTGGACGTGGTGTACATGGACCTCAGCAAGGCATTTGACAAGGTCCCACGTGCAAGACTTCTTGAGAAGGTGAGAGGCCATGGGATCCAAGGGGCTTTGGCCTTGTGGATCCAGAACTGGCTTGCCTGCAGAAGGCAGAGGGTGGTTGTGGATGGCTCTTTTTCTGCATGGAGGTCGGTCACCATTGGAGTGCCCCAGGGATCTGTTCTAGGACCCTTGCTGTTTGTCATTTTCATAAATGACCTGGATGAGGAAGTGGATGGATGGGTGAGTAAGTTCGCCGATGACACGAAGGTCGGTGGTGTTGTGGATGGTCTGGAGGGATGTCAGAAGTTGCAGCATGACATCGACAGGATGCAAGACTGGGCGGAGAAGTGGCAGATGGACTTCAACGCGGATAAATGTGTTGGGGTCCATTTTGGCAGATCCAACGGGATGAATGAGTACACTATCAAAGGTAGGAGTCTTAGCTGTGTGGAAGAGCAGAGGGATCTTGGGGTCCGGGTCTATAAGACTCTCAAATCGGCCTCCCAGGTGGAGGATGTGGTTAAGAAAGCTTATGGTGTACTGGCCTTCATTCATCGCGGGATTGAGTTCAGGAGTCAGGAGGTAATGCTGCAGCTTTATAGGACCCTTGTCAGACCACACTTGGAGTACTGTGCGCAGTTCTGGTCGCCTCACTATAGGAAGGACGTGGAAGCTATTGAAAGGGTGCAGAGGAGATTTACAAGGATGTTGCCTGGATTGGGAGGCATGCCTTATGAAGACAGGTTGAGTGAGCTGGGACTGTTCTCCCTGGAGAGACGAAGGTTGAGAGGCGACCTGATAGAGGTTTACCAGATGTTGAGAGGAATAGATAGGGTGGACTCTCAGAGACTATTTCCCAGGGCTGAAATGGTCGCGACGAGAGGGCACAGATTTAAGGTGCAGGGAAGCAAAGTACAGAGGGGATGCTAGGGGAAAGTTTTTCACTCAGAGGGTGGTGAGTGAATGGAATCGGCTGCCGTCGGTGGTGGTCGAGGCGAACTCGCTGGGGCCTTTTAAAAGACTTCTGGATGAGTATATGGGATCCAATGGGATTGGGGATTATAGATAGGTCTATGGCTGGGTAGGTTTTGATGTGTTCAGCACAACTTGTGGGCCGAAGGGCCTGTTTGTGCTGTAGTGTTCTATGTTCTATAACATCGAGGGCCAAAGGACCTGGACTGTGCTGTACTGTTTTATGTTTCTATGTCCCATGAAAGACAAGCCTGTGTATGTGTCGGCAGTCAGGGTGGTTTTGGGACATTTCTTTTGGGAACTGAGACATAATTCATTTCTCTCCCATAGCTGTTACAACTACAATTCTCAACATTCACTGTAAACTGCCAAGAGAAGGATGAGGAAGTTGAGTTAATGTGGAGAGACTGGAGAAAGTGGTACTATTTTTCTTGAGCAGAGAAGGTGAAGGAGAAATTTGATCAAGGTGTTTGGTTTTATCAGAAGTTTGATGGAGTAATTCAGTGAAGCAAATGCTTAATATTAGAGGCAAAATGAGAATTGTTTTTACAGAATGAGTTGTGTTCTGCCTCTGGTCTGCACTGAGATAACTGCTCTGAGTCAAGGACGTGAGCTAAGTTATTCCAAAATTCAACCAAAGTCCCACTCCTGCCTCTGAAAGAGCACAAATGTGGAAATTGGATAAAGGTAATATTAGATCCAGCTGTGGTGGTCTCCTGAATCACTTAACATTCACTGAAAGCCTAGACTAAGGCCACAGGATGGTCAACACTGTCAAACCCTGGCTAGATCAGAGGAGGAATCAGGGAGGATGGCCAACAATGTCAAACTGGAATACAGGGAAAAGGAACAACTACCCAGCTAAGAAACCTGTCTACAAATATGCGGTAAGTTTGCAGATGTCAATATCACATAAAGAAGTTTTAACAGGCCTCACTTAGATTCTTCCTATGAACTGGACTCTAAAGGTTAAATTATGAGGACAGATTACACAAACTAAAGTTTTATTCCCCAGAATATAAAAAGTTAAAGGGGCGGCACTGTAGTTATTATTGCTGTCTCTCACCGTCAGGGACCCAGGTTTAATTCAGCCTGTCTGTGTGGAGTTTGCACATTCTTCCTGTGTCTGTGTCAGTTTCTTTTGGCTGCTGTGGTTTCCTCCCACGGTCCAATGATGTGTGAGTTCAGTGGATTGGCCATGCTCAATTGTCACTTTGTGTCAGGAGATCGGCAGATAAATATTTGGGGTATGGGATAGGGTCTGGATTGGATTGTTGTTAGACCATTACGTTTAGAAAGAAAATTAGGCCACTAGGCCCATCGAGTCTGCTCCAGCATTCAATCATGGCTGATATTTTTCTCATACCCATTCTCCTGCCTTTTCCCCATAACCCCCAATCCACTTATTAATCTCAGTTTCGAGGTGCAGTTGACTGTGTAGCTGTATTGCAGCTGGTTTAAAGGCTGAAATTGTCTTTCTGAAGTTACCTTCTCAGAACAGCTTCTACTGTTATATTTTAAAATCTACTAGCAAGCATGGCTGCCTTATCCATGTGACCTGTAACTTGTCAAAGTCCTTTTCCAGATGAGGTATTGTGTTGGAGTGGTAATATTCTGTGTTGTGGCTTTGCACACTCTGAGTATTCAGACAGCCATGGTATTTGTGTTTAATGTGAGGAGCCTCACAATACAATGAAAGCTCAGTGAGATCCGTTTCATTCTCCTCCAGCACTATTGAATTTTGATGTCTTCATTATCCATGGTCCCTTCTGTAATCTGGCAGGTTTCCTTTGCTGAAGAACTGGATAGGTTTTTACAACATCGATAATAGTTTAATGGTTACTATCACTGAGGCTAGTTTTCAAGTCCAAATTTCATTAATTGAATTAAAATCCCAGCTGCTGCTGTGGTGGGATTTGAACACATCACAAACACACTTAAGAAATAGAAGAGTGGCAATTTGGCCTTTCCAACCTGCCCTATCATTCAGTATGATTGTGGCTGATCTATGTAGGTCTCAGCTTTTCTGTGCCATTTCCCATTGTCCCCAAAGCATTAACCAGAGCCTCTGGATTAAAAGGCCAGTGACGTTAGCATTAAACCCTTGTCTTCTCTGTCTAGGTCTGTCAGTGCTGTCAGATGTATATCCAGCTCAGATTTTGCCTCAGTTACTGGACGAATACCAGACTTCATCACAAGGAGCAGGGAAAACTAGATGTGTAGAGACACGGATGAAGATGGGCGAGGTGCTAATGCGAAGTACAAGAGCATTGGGTAAGTGTGGATTGATGATTGGAGCTAATACCACCTTGTGGGTAAGATTCACGATGGCACCTGAACTTGGCCACTTTTTGCAAACTGCCAGCAAATCCTCTAATTCTTCTTCTCCCATTTTATGCTTCTAAAAAACTCTATTCTAACCTTTTTAAACTCTGTAACAGTGCTTTAATTCAATCTGTTACAGCATATTAAGTTGATCTTTCTCTACACCCTAGCTATGACTGTAACGTACATTCTGCACCCTCTCCTCTCTGCATGGTATGCTTTGTCTGTATAGCATGCAAGAAAGGATACTTTTCATTGTGTGCTAACACATGATAATGTGAGGGTGTTCTTGTGCTGTACTGTGAGGAATTGGAATGTGCAACTTTCCCACATTCAGCTGCTGTTAACATAGAACAATACAGCACAAACAGGCCCTTCGTCCCACGAGTTGTGCCGATCACATCTACCAATCCACAGACCTATCTATAACCCCCTATCCTATTCTTTTCCATATAATCATCCAGAAGTCTCTTAAAAGACCCCAGTGAGTTTGCCTCAACAACCTCCGATGGCAGTCGGTTCCATTCACTCACCACCCTCTGAGTGAAAAACCGACCCCTGACATCTCCTTTGTATTTGCTTCCCTGCACCTTAAATCTGTGTCCTCTCGTATTGACCATTTCCGCTCGGGGAAATAGTCTCTGAGAGTCCACCCTATCTTTTCCTCTCAACATTTTATAAACCTCTATCAGGTCGCCTCTCAACCTACGTCTCTCCAGTGAGAAGAGTCCCAGCTCCCTCAACCTATCTTCATAAGGCCTGCCTCCCAATCCAGGCAGCATCCTTGTAAATCGCCTCTGAACTCTCTCAATAGCCTCTACATCCTTCCTATAATGAGGCGACCAGAACTGCGCACAATACTCCAACTGTGGTCTGACAAGAGTCTTATAGAGCTGCATCATTACCTCCTGACTCCTAAACTCTATTCCTCGATTAATGAAGGCCAGTACACCGTACGCCTTCTTGACCACTTCCTCCACCTGCGAGGCCGATTTAAGAGTCCTATGGACCCGGACCCCGAGATCCCTCTGCTCTACAACACAGCTAAGACTCCTACCCCTTATATTGTACTCCTTCATCCCATTATTTCTGCCAAAATGGACCACTACACATTTATCTGCGTTGAAGTCCATCTGCCACTTCTCCGCCCAGTCTTACATCCTGTCTATGTCCTGCTGCAACTTTTGGCATCCCTCCAGACCATCCACAACACCACCGACCTTTGTATCGTCGACGAACTTACTAACCCATCCCTCCACTTCCTCATCCAGGTCATTTATGAAAATGACAAACAGCAGGGGTCCCAGAACAGATCCTTGGGGCACTCCGCTGGTTACCGACCTCCATGCAGAACAAGACCCATCCACAACCACTCTCTGCCTTCTGCCGGCAAGCCAATTCTGGATCCACGAGGCCAAAGCCCCTTGGATCCCATGCCCTCTCACCTTCTCCAGAAGCCTTGCATGGGGACCTTATCAAACGCCTTACTAAAGTCCATGTACACTACGTCCACCGCCCTTCCTTCGTCAATGTATTCAGTCACATTTTCGAAGAACTCAACTAGGCTCGTAAGGCATGACCTGCCCTTGACAAAACCATGCTGACTATTTCTAATCAGTCCAAACTTCTCCAAATGTTCATATATCTTATCCCTCAGAAGCCTCTCCATCAGCTTACCACCCACTGAAGTCAAACTCACCGGTCGGTAATTTCCTGGACTATCCCTGTTCCCTTTCTTAAAGATAGGAACCACATCCACAATCCTCCAATCCTCCGGAACCTCTCCCGTTTCCATGGACGACGCAAAGATCATCGCCAGGGGCTCTGCAACCACTTCCCTCACCTTCCACAATAACCTGGGGTACATCCCATCCAGTCCCGGCGACTTGTCTATCTTGATAGAATTTAACAGGTCTAACACATCCTCTTTCCTAACATCCACATACTCAATCTTTTCCGTATGCCTCAAACCTGCAGTGCAATCTCCCAGTTCACTTTCCACCCTGAATACTGAGGCAAAGTACTCATTAAGCACCTCTGCCATTTCTTCCGGATTCACACAGACTTTTCCCCCTTCACCTTTTATAGGCTCTATCCCTTCTCTTCTCATCCTTTTACTTTTCACATATTTGTAGAAGGCCTTGGGATTCTCCTTATCTTACCTGCCAAGGCCTTCTCATGACCCTTTCTGGCTCTCCTAATTTCCTTTTTAAGTTCCCTTCTACACACCTTATACTCCTCTGCTGTCCAACTGCTACTGTCCAAGTACAGTCGTTGTTCTCTGATTCTGATCCCTCTCACTGCCAGTACTTAAATGATGGAGTGCAAACAACAGGAGATCCAAAGGGACTATTTTTATTTGTTTGAAGGATCTGAGTATTGTCAGCATTTATTGCCCATTCCTAATTGCCCCTGAGCAGGTGAAGCTGAGTGGTCGCCTTCAACCACTGCCAGCCGCATGTTGTAAATACACTCTCAGTGCTGTTAGGGAGGGAACTCCAGGATTTTGATTCAATGAATGTGAAGCAGCATTGATTACAGATCCAATTCAGGTTGACAATTGACTTGGAGGGGAACTTACAGGTGGTGATGGTGTCCCCATGTGTTTGTACATTTCACTCACTAACTGAAGAATAATTATTTCCAGGATCAAACTAAGAAATTAACACAGGAGACGAGGTTGGAGCTGACAATTTTTTTTTTTTTGTTTATATCCTATTCAATCCAATCAAAGTTCAATTCAAAGTCTCAGCAAGTGAGACATTCCCGATCCAAGCTGACAAGGCAGGCATCCCGCTTCCTGTCTTGGGTTTGATCTACATGATCCAAGCTGACTGAAACAGGCGTTGTGCTGCCTCCAAGGCTGGATCTCATTTACATCTTAGCCAAAAGGCTGAGATGCCAATTTAAAAAAATTGCTTTAAATGAAGCCTCAGTGTAACCTCACAACTTCAACCAAGTGGAGGACAACAAAACTAGACTTGATCTTAGACAAAAAGTGGGCAAGATTGGAGCTGCCAAATGGCCAAGGTAATGACCACTACTACTTATCAGTGCTCTTTCCAGTCTTCACAAAGAAACCTTTGTCCTGGGCAAGGTGCTTGTTTGGAGAGTTGGTGTAGACTCAATGGGCCAATTGTCTCCCTTTGCACAATAGGCATTCTCTGGTTCTATGATATCCCGTAATTAGTGTAACTAATTTCGCTTTCTCTTACTGTCTCAACCCACCCACCTTGATTTCCCTTTCTTCCTCAATGAACCTTATTGACCTACATGGCCTCCCTCTCTCCATTACCGCCTGTGCCATTCCATGGCCCACATTTTTCCCTCTGCGGCCTCTCCCTTGTGCCTTTCCTCCCTCTCTCCTCCCCTTGCTTAATGAGCCTCCCCCACCTTCTGCCTCTCTCACCTGCTCCTGTCCCTCTTTGTTGTTCCCCTTCTCCTCTCCCATGGTCTACCCCCCCCCCCCCACCCCACCCCCACCCGCTTCCCCTTCCACTGTTGGGCTCTCTCCTGGCCACTCCACTCTCTCTAGGTGAGTTAGCTTCACATTATCGTGATCCATTGATCCGGGTGTTTTTGATGGGGACGCGAGATTCGGATGGTACAATGCGGGCCAGTAGCCTGTCGAACCTGGGGGAGCTCTGTCAGTGTCTGAACTTCGCTCTAGGATCAGTTGTTCACGAGGTAAGCACAAAGCTTAAGTGGAAGTGAATAATGCCACTTGTATTTTAAAACCTTTTTTTATTACCTAAAGCATCATGTCATCCCTGATGTGACTCGTGTTCCTGTACATTTGATACAGCAAGTTCATGTAATAGGAATGGACCAGACTCCTGATCCCATCTCCCGCTCCCTCAGTGCTTCTTGTGCCCACGCTTGAAAAACCTCGAGATTGTGGGAGGATCCAATCTAGAGACTATTAAACCCAAACCATGTAATCAAAACAACTGTTTCTCCCTTTCAATCGTATTTTCCTTTCCTTGGTAATGTGCATAGAGGCTGAAAGACAGAGATAGAGAGAAAAACAGAGCAAGTGGCCAAATTCCAGAGATACTTTCCATTAAGTAATGACATAAATATGGGTGGCACAGTGATTAGCAATGCTGCCTCAAAGTGCTAGGGGCCCAGGTTCAATTCCACCCTCAGATCACTGTCTACATGGTATCAGCATGTTCTCCCCATGTCTGCATGGGTTTCCTCCAGGTACTCTGGTTTCCTCCGACAATCTGAAAGATGTGCTGATTAGATGCATTGGCTGTGCTAAATTCTCTCTATGTACCCAACAGGCGCTGGAGTGTGGCAACCAGGGGATTTTCACAGTAACTTCATTGTGGTATTAATGTAAACCCAATTGTGATACTAATAAATAAACTTAAATTTAAAAAACTTAAAATACTTAAAGAACTCAGTTGAGGTCCAATGTATTAGGCAGCACACACAACTCTGGGTCTTCCTGTTGTAGACACTAGAGCGCAAACTCCAGACTAGTGCTGGGGAGTGCTATTCTTGAGGTGCTGACTTGGTGGATGTAGAATATCACAATGTTTTGAAGAAGAGTTCTTCTTGATGATTTGACTGATACCTTTGGGAGCCTGCTGTACACAACATAGCTGCAAGAATGTTTATTTTGGCAGGAACAATAAATGTGTAGAGTATAGGGCTAATGGTAGGGCTCTTAATAGTGTTGAGGAACAGAAGGATCTTGGTGTATGTGTCAATAGATCCCTGAAAGTAGGCAGTCAAGTGGATAAAGTTGTTAAGAAGGCTTATGGAGTCTTAGCTTTTATTGGTAGGGGGATTGAATTTAGGAGCCGCAGCATCATGTTGCAGCTGTACAAAACTCTAGTGCGGCCGCACTTGGAGTATTGTGTGCAGTTCTGGTCGCCACATTATAAGAAAGATGTGGAGGCATTGGAGAGGGTACAGAGGAGGTTTACTAGGATGTTGCCTGGTATGGAGGGCAGGTCCTATGAAGAGAGGTTGAAGGATTTGAGGTTGTTTTCGTTAGAAAGGAGGCGGCTAAGGGGGGATCTTATTGAAGCATATAAGATAATTAGAGGTTTGGATAGGGTGGACAGTGATAGCCTTTTTCCTAGGATGGAGAAAGCTAGCACGAGGGGACACAACTTTAAATTAAGGGGTATGAGTTATAGGACGGATATCAGAGGTAGGTTCTTTACTCAAAGAGTGATTAGGGAGTGGAATGCCCTGCCTGCAGCTGTTGTAGATGCGCCAAGTTTGGTGGCGTTTAAGAGGTTAGTTGATAAGTATATGGATGAGAAGGGAATGGTTTAGTTAGGAGGGGCATTGCTTTTTATTTTGGTCGGCACAACATCGAAGGCCGAAGGGCCTGTTCTGTGCTGTATTGTTCTATGTTCTATGTTCTATGTTCTATGATTCTTACGTGACTATGCTGGGCGCAAATTGGAGTTTGTTTAGGATGGAACTTGGGAAGACCAGAAAAGCATATTTAACTAGATAGAATCCATCCTGAACCAATAATAGTCAATGTTCCCCACGTAGGTCCCAAACTGAAACCAGCTGCAGCTCTGAGGAGATGAATGGTGTTATAAAAATGCATGTAACATTCTGGAACAATTGTTAGAAAATTGCATAAATTCAAATCAATTGCTAGCAGTCTTCTTGAAGGCCTCATCTCCCATCCAGTCCATGATTTCTCTGCCACTGCACCCCAAAAGCCTGTTGTGGCCGTCTCTGATTCCCTCTGCTTGCAGTCCCTCGATTCCCATTCTATGTGCCAGTAAGGTGGAATTTTGGAAGGTGTACAATAGCACAACAGATGACTCACTCTTATTAAGAATAGGTTACAGGGTGAGCAAATAAAGCTGTGGAGTGATGTACGAAAGATAACTTTGGGTTACATTGATTTCACTGAAAGCCCAAGAGGACAGAGCACCAGAAGCTGGGGGGGGGGTGTTTTCCAAATATTGAGGTTCAGAAGCACATGAGGAGGTGGAATAATTCTGGGTTAGTGAGCAGTCTTCCCCACAGCCTCTGAATTATACAGTTTCAGTGAGAGATCCATTTCCCTCCAGTCCCACCCTGTGCTGTTCATCCACTACATCACCATCTGTGTGTGTGTGTGTGAGAGATGTCATTCCATATCTGCAAGCTGCCATTTTACTGTAATGGGTAGATCCAAAATCAGATTTGATCCTTGATCTTATCCCCACACATTACACCAAATGAAATACACAAAGCACTTAATTTTGCTGATTCTGTATAAATTGTTGCGCCAAGTTTGGTGGCGTTTAGGAGGTTAGTTAATAAGTATATGGAAGAGAAGGGAATGGTTTAGTTTGGAGGGGCATTGCTTTTTATATTGGTCGGCGCAACATCGAAGGCCGAAGGGCCTGTTCTGTGCTGTAATGTTCTATGTTCTAAATAACCCTGTTCTAAATCAGCAGTGAATGATGGAGTCTTCTTGTCTTCTTGTTTGGTCTTTGCCTGACTGACTGCTCTTGGCTCATAGCAGCCTGGCAGGTTATTAAAGTTTTGATAGAATCATCAAGAGAGTTGATACCAAAGTGAGCCAGGTGAAGTGTAATGGTCCACACTCTCTTGTTTTACAGCACTGCAGGCATGCGGTAATTGGGATGTTTTGGGTCACCTGAAGCAGTGTCTGGAACACATCAGCATTCTGTAACAGTAAAATCCCTATCGAGGGAGGCCATGCAGCCCATCAATTCTACACTGACCACAATCCCACCCAGACCTACCCCTGTGACCTTATTTATTGACCTTACTAATCCCACTGACACTAATAGGCAATTTAGCACAGTCAGTCAATCTAACCAGCACATCCTAAGTGAAAACAAAAGCACCCGGAGGAAACCCATGCAGATATGGGAGAACACGCAAGCTTCCTATACTGACCCAAGCTGGAAATTGAACCGGACTCCCTGGAGCTGTATGGTGGCAGTGTTAGAACATAGAAAAACTACAGCACAAACAGGTCCTTCAGCCCACAAGTTGCACCAATCATATCTCTACCTACTAGGCTTACCTATAATCCTCAATCCTATTAAGTCCCATATACTTATCCAGAAGTCTCTTAAACTTCCCTATCGAATTTGCCTCCACCATCACTGACGGCAGCCGATTCCACTCATCCACCACCCTCTGAGTGAAAAACTTACCCCTGATATCTCCTCTGTACCTACTGTGTTAACCATTGTGCCACCTCCCAATGTGCATTGTCATAATCTCTCGGGCTGTTTTGGGGTTTGGAATATTTTATTACTGAGGCCTCATTTATCATCTGTCCTCAGGAGTCAGATAAATTCTATCCTTGTGCAGAAAGCCAGCTCCTGCTAAAGGCCACTGCATTGTCAATTACATCAGGCTGTATCTGGCAGACTGATATTGTAGTATTGATTAGAACAGAGGCTAGAAGCTGGTGGAATAGCTACAGGAGAGTTAGTGGGAGGCTCCCTGGCAGCATTGTCACACTCACCTGTGACTGGCACAGGCATAGACCATCCATTGACTGGCGGTGGTGCACACGTTATGTCACTTGCACTGTAAGGACCATTGATCAGTGAGCGGACTGCTGGCAAAAATTTTTTCTGCACTAGCCTCGTCATGCTTGAGGAGATTGGTGCCATCTACTCTACCCCAGTTCACAGAACTTCTTCAGTACAGACTAACATTACTTTAGAGTCAGCCCTGTACAGGCTGTGACTTTCCTGGACCAGGAAAGTCCTGATGATGATTCACATT
This sequence comes from Sphyrna mokarran, assembly GCA_024679065.1. Taxonomy (NCBI): domain Eukaryota; kingdom Metazoa; phylum Chordata; class Chondrichthyes; order Carcharhiniformes; family Carcharhinidae; genus Sphyrna; species Sphyrna mokarran. The sequence continues at coordinate 763,196 of JAGIQG010000004.1, read as the reverse complement.
CATCCTACTGTGAATGTGCAGTAGGATTCTGGACTGCAGCAATAGAACTGCCCCAGGTCTTTAAACACCAAGCGGTGGGCAAGTGCCAACCTCCTGCAAATAAATACTTCTCATTTACTGCGCAGTTCATCAGTAATGTCAGGGACTGCACTGATTACAGCCATTAATCACATACTTGTCTCTGTAGAGTCAATGCCATGTTTGTAATAGCTGTCAGTTTTAGCTATAAACTAATTCTCAACTCTGAATGTGACCAGACAATGAGGCTGATGCTTTGCTGCAGTATTAGGGGAGTGCTGCACTGTCTGAGGGTACCACTTTTTATAAAATCTGAAACTCTGTCCGCCTCTTTCCTGAACATTAAAAATCTTATAATTCTTCAAAAAGAGCAGAGAATATTTGACCAATAATTATCCAATAAGCAACACTTGGTCATATGTTTCATCACTGTTGTTAACCTTGTAACTAAATTGGGTAAGAAATCTCACAACACCAGGTTAAAGTCATGGTGTTTGGTAGCAAAAGCCAGTTGCTTTCAGAGCACTGACTGCTCCTTCGTCAGGTAATTGGGAGTTCAGCTCACAAATAGAGCATATAAAGACACATAAAATAATAGTTGGAATGTAAGCCTTTACAGGTAATCAAGTCTTAAAGGTACAGACAATGTGAGTGGAAAGACGGTTAAGCACAGATTAAAGATTCGTGTATTATCTCTAGACAGGGCAGTTAATGAGATTTTACAAGCCCAGGCATGTTGTGGAGGTTACAGGTAATGTGACATGAACCCAAGATCCCGGTTGAGACCCAGGATATCCCCACACCTCCACTTCTTGCCTTCAAACAACCGCACAACCTCAAACAGACCATTGTTTGCAGCAAACTACCCAGCCTTCAGGAGAACAGTGACCACAATACCACACAACCCTGCCACAGCGACCTCTGCAAGACATGCCGGATCATCAACACAGATGCCATCATCTCACGTGAAAATACCATCCACCAGGTACACATACACTTGCAACACAGCCAACATTGTCTACCTGATACGCTGCAGGAAAGGATGTTCCGAGGCCTGGTACATTGGGGAAACTGTGTAGATGCTATGACAATGGATGAATGTTCACCACTGGATAATCACCAGGCAAGAGTATTCTCTTCCTGTTGGAGAACACTTCAGCGGCCACAGGTATTCGGTCTCTGATCTTCGGGTAAATGTTCTCCAAGGCAGCCTTCATGACTCACGACAGTACAAAGTCACTGAGCAGAGACTGATCGCCAAGTTCCGCATACACGAGGACGACTTCAACAGGGATCTTGGGTTCATGTCACACTATCTGTAACTCCCAGGACTTACCTAGACTTGCAAAATCCCACTAACTGTCCTGTCTGGATACGATACACACCTCTTTAACTTGTGTTTAACGCTCTCTCCACTTACATTGACTGTATCTTTAAGACTTGATTATCTGTAAAAACTTGCATTCCAACTATTATTTTGTAAATTGAGTTTGGGTCTTTATATGACCTGTTTTGAACAGAACTCACACTTACCTGATGAAAGAGCAGCGAGAGCTCTGAAAGTTTTGTAGATTTTGCTACCAAATAAACGTGTTGGACTTCAACCTAGTGTTGTGAGACTTCTTACTGTGTTTACCTCAGTCTAACACTGGCATTTCCACATTGTAATTAAATTGGCCACTACATTTCCCACATTGCAATAATGACAGGACTTCATTGGCTGCAAGGATGTCCTGAGTTTGTAGAGATTGCCTCAGTGAAAAATGGTGGGAATGGGATGGTAATGTTAAAAAGACAAGGCTAAATGATTTGTGCCTTAACGTGGAGAATATTCACAGTAAAGTGGATAAATTAGCCACGTAAATAGATGTAGATAGGTATGATGTAGTCAGAATTATGGTGACGTAACTGCAGAATGACCAAGGGTGAGAACTGAACATCCAGGGGTATTCAGTGTATAGAACAGACAGACAAAAACGTAAAGTGGTGGAGCTGCATTACTCGTTAAAGAAGAAATTAACACCGTACTAAGGAAAAATATTACCTCCAACAATCTAGAATCTATATGGGTACAACTAAGAAACACCAAGGGGCAAAAATGTTTGTAAATGGTGTATATAGTGGTGATGTTGGTAATGACATCAAACAGGAAGTTAGAGATGTATGCAATAAAGGAACTTCTGTAATTATGGATGATTTTAATCTGTATATAGATTGGGCAAATCAGATTGGTCACAGTACTGTAGAGGAGGAATTCTGGAATGTTTATGGGATGTGTTGAGGAACCAGTCAGAGAGCAGACTACCCTAGACTGGGTACTGTGTAATAAAAAAGGGATATTTGGCAATCAAGCTGTACAAGATCCTTTGGGGAAGAGCGACCATAATAGAATTCTTCATCAAGATGGAGATTAACGTAATTGATTCTGAGACTCAGATCCTGAATCTTAATAAAGAAAACTATGAAGATGAGGCATGAGTTGGCTATGATGGATTGGGAAACGTTACTTAAAGGGATGATGGTGACAAGGGCAAACATTCAAGGAGAGCATTTGGGGAACTGCAGCAACTATTTATTCCTGTGATAAAAGCAAACTATGGCAGATGCTGCAATCTGAAACAAAAACAGAAAATGCTGGAAAACTTACTAGGTCTGACAGCGTCAAATAGAGCTAATGTTTTCAAGTCAGCTGTGATAAAGGGTCATCTAGAATTGAATCATTGGCTCTTTTCTCTCCCCACAGATACTGTCAGACCTGCTGAGATTTTCCAGCATTTTCTGGTATTGTTTATTCTTGTCTGGTGCAATGACAGAACAGGAAAAGTGGCTAAACTATGGTTCACAGGGAAAATTAGGGATGGTATTTGATCCAAGGAAGAGGCATACTAATTGGTCAGATCAAACAATAGAATTGCGGATTGGGAGCAGTTTCGAATTCAGCAAAGGAGGATCAAGGGATTGATTAGGAAGGGGAAGTGGCGATGATCAGTGATTTCAAAAGGAAATTGGATGGGCAATTGAATGCAATAAACCTGCAGAGCTACAGAGATCGAGTGGAGGAATGGGACTGCATTCAAGGAACTGCCTCAAAAAGGTGAGATTTCAATATTATAATCAGCCAGGTTACATGGGGGCTGTAGTTATAGCTGGGGGAAGGGTATTATCGAGGCCCTCAGGAGAGCAGTAAAGGCCGTGGTGATTGGACTAGGGAACCAAAGGGACTGGGAACATTGAATGGGGCTTATCAAGGGGGAAGGGTAATTATGAGGCCATCAGGAGAGAATTAGGGTGCGTAGATTGGACTAGGGAACTACAGGGACTGGGAACATCTGGAATGTGGTGCTTATTCAAGGAGCAGCTGCTGAGAGTCCTTGATAAGTATGTCCCTGTCAGGCAGGGAGGAAATGGACGAGTAAGAGAGCCTTGGTGTACGAAAAGAGTTGATTTGCTGGTTAAGAAGAAAAAGGAGGCTTATGTCAGGATGAGGCTTGAAGGCTCAGGTAGTGCAATGGATAGCTATAGATTAGCTAGGAAGGAGGTAAAAAGTGAATTGAGGAGAGCTAAGAGGGGACACGAGAAGATGTTGGCTGATAGGATTAAGGAGAATCCTAAAGCTTTCTTTCGATATGTTAAGAATAGAAGATTGGTTAGGGCAAGATTAGGACCAGTCATAGATAGCAGTGGGAAGTTGTGCGTGGAGCCTGAAGAGATTGGCGAGGCACTGAATAAATATTTCTCTTCGGTAATCACGCAGAGTGCTGGAAATGTAGCTGTGGAGAGCACTGAGGTACAGGGTTGCAAATTGGGGAGTATTGTAGTAGATAGGGAGGATGTGTTAGAAATTCTCGAGGGTTTGAAGTTGGATAAGTCCCCTGGGCCGGACGGGATTTACCCTAGGATTCTCTGGGAGGCAAGAGAGGAGATTGCAGAGCCTCTGGCTCTGATCTTCAGGTCGTCGTTGGTTACGGGTGTGGTTCCGGAGGACTGGAGGATAGCGAATGTGGTCCCATTGTTTAAGAAGGGAAGAGAGACCTTCCAGGGAATTATAGGCCAGTGAGTCTTACTTCTGTTGTGGGCAAGGTATTGGAGAGAATTATTAGGGATAGGATTTATAGTTATTTAGAGAGAAATGAATTGATTGGGGATAGTCAGCATGGTTTTGTGAAGGGTAGGTCATGCCTTACTAACCTCATTGAGTTTTTTGAGAAAGTGACCAGAGAGGTGGATGGGGGTAAGGCGGTTGATGTAGTATATATGGACTTTAGTAAGGCTTTTGATAAGGTGGCCCATGGAAGACTTCTACAGAAAATGCATATGTGTGGAATAGAGGGTGATTTAGCTAATTGGATTAGGAATTGGCTGGCAGATAGAAGACAGAGGGTGGTGGTTGATGGGAGATATTCATCGTGGAGTTCGGTGACGAGTGGTGTGCCTCAGGGGTCTGTTTTGGGGCCCCTGCTGTTTGTAATTTTTAGAAATGATCTGGATGAGGGTATTGAGGGATGGATCAGTAAATTTGCAGATGATACTAAAGTTGGTGGTGTGGTAGATAGTGAAGAGGGGTGTTTTAGTTTACAGAGTGACTTGGACAAGTTGCAGAGCTGGGCCGCGAGGTGGCAAATGGAGTTTAATGTGGAAAAGTGTGAGGTAATGCACTTTGGCAGGAACAATAAATGTGTAGAGTATAAGGCTAATGGTAGGGCTCTTAATAGTGTTGAGGAACAGAAGGATCTTGGTGTATGTGTCAATAGATACCTGAAAGTAGGCAGTCAAGTGGATAAAGTTGTTAAGAAGGCATATGGAGTCTTAGCTTTTATTGGTAGGGGATTGAATTTAGGAGCCGCAGCATCATGTTGCAACTGTACAAAACTCTAGTGCGGCCGCACTTGGAGTATTGTGTGCAGTTCTGGTCCCCACATTATAAGAAAGATGTGGAGGCATTGGAGAGGTACAGAGGAGGTTTACCAGGATGTTGCCTGGTATGGAGGGCAGGTCCTATGAAGAGAGGTTGAAGGATTTGAGGTTGTTTTCGTTAGAAAAGAGGCGGCTAAGAGGGGATCTTATTGAAGCATATAAGATAATTAGAGGTTTGGATAGGGTGGACAGTGATAGCCTTTTTCCTAGGATGGAGAAAGCTAGCACGAGGGGACACAACTTTAAAATAAGGGGTATGAGTTATAGGACGGATATCAGAGGTAGGTTCTTTACTCAAAGAGGGATTAGGGAGTGGAATGCCCTGCCTGCAGCTGTTGTGGATGCGCCAAGTTTGGTGGCGTTTAAGAGGTTAGTTGATAAGTATTTGGATGAGAAGGGAATGGTTTAGTTAGGAGGGGCATTGCTTTTTATTTTGGTCGGCACAACATCGAAGGCCGAAGGGCCTGTTCTGTGCTGTATTGTTCTATGTTCTATGTTCTATGTTCTATGTTACATTCAGCTGCATAAGCTTCTGTAGACTCACTGACACCAGGTCTATATCACCTGAACTATGTCACTCTGTTGTCTCACTGATTTCTAGGTGACTGCATGTCTTGATGCCATTGTAAAGACAGAACGGGAAACAGAAGTACGCCGGGCTGCTGTTCATGTCATCACCCTCTTACTTCGGGGACTTGGTGAAAAAGCACTTCAGGTAAGGGAAACATTTATTTATCTTTTGTTTCAACAGAAAAAGGAGGTGATGAGCAGTTATGATATTAACTTCTCCAAGTGGAGCCGCTGTACCATTGGGTTTTAGGCAGCATTGATAGCATGAGGAACTTGAGCACATGATCCATACTGACACTCCAGTGCAATACTCAGAGAACATTGCACTGTCTATGTTGTCATCTTTCAGATGAGACACTATTTCTGAGTTCTGTATAGTGATGGAAAGGGTTATCGACAGCGCTATCAAGCAGCACCTGCTCAGTGACGCCCAGTTTGGGTTTCACCAGGGTCACTCAGCTCCTGACCTCATTACAGCCTTGGTTCAAACATGGACAAAAGAGCTGAATTCCAGAGCTGAGATAAGAGTGACAGCCTTCGACATCAAGGCTGCATTTGACACGTCCAGGACAAAGCAGCCCACTTGATTGGCACCACACCTACAAACATTCAATCCCTCCACCATCGACGCTCAGTAGCAGGAGTGTGAACTATCTACAAGATGTACTGCAGCAATTCACCAAAGATCTTTAGACGGCACCTTCCAAACCCATAATCACTTCCATCTAGAAGGACAAGGGCAGCAGATACGTGGGACACTACTATCTGCAAGTTCCTCTTTCCAGCCACTCACCATCCTGACTTGGAAATATATCGCCGTTCCTTCACTGTCGCTGGGTCAAAATCCTGGAACTCCCTCCCTAACAGCATTGTGGGTCAACCCACAGAACATGGACTGCAGCGATTTAAGAAGGCAGCTCACCATCACTTGTATGTCCCTGTCAGGCAAGGAGGAAATGGTCGAGTAAGGGAACCATGGTGTACTAAAAAAGTTAATTCACTGGTTAAAAGGATAAAGGAGGCCTATGTCAGGATGAGGCTTAAAGGCTCAGTTAGTGCACTGGAAAGCTATAGATTAGCCAGGAGGGAGCTAAAGAGTGAGTTGAGAAGAGCTAAAAGAGGACACGAGAAGACTTTGGCTGATAGGATCAAGGAGAATCCTTGTGCATAGATCCTTTGTGCATAGATCCCTGAAAGTTGGCAATCAAGTCGATAAGGTTGTTTAGAAGGCATACGGAGTCTTAGCTTTTATTGGTCGGGGGATTGAATTTCGGAGCCGCAATGTCATGTTACAACTGTACAAAACTCTGGTGCGGCTGCACTTGGAGTATTGTGTACAGTTCTGGTCGCCACATTATAAGAAAGATGTGGAGGCAGTGGAGAGGGTGCAGAGGAGGTTTACCAGGATGTTGCCTGGTATGGAGGGCAGGTCTTATAAGGAGAGGCTGAGGGATTTGAGGTTGTTTTCATTAGAAAGAAGGCGGGTAAGAGAAGACCTTATTGAAACATATAAGATGATTAGAGGTTTAGATAGGGTGGACAGTGATAGCCTTTTTCCTCAGATGGAGAAAGCTAGCACGAGGTGACATAGCTTTAAATTAAGGGGTGGTAGTTATCGGACAGATGTCAGAGGTAGGTCCTTTACCCAGAGGGTGGTAAGGGTATGGAATGCACTGCCTGCTGCAGTTGTAGATGTGCCAAGTTTGGGGGCGTTTAAGAGGTCAGTAGGTAGGTTTGTGGATGAAAAGAGAATGGTTTAGGTTAGAGGGTCATTGCTTTTTCTTAATTGGTTGGCACAACATCGAGGGCCGAAGGGCCTGTTCTGCGCTGTAATGTTTTTTGTTCTATTGCCTCAAGGGCAACAGTTAAGAAGAGCTAAAAGAGGACACGAGAAGACTTTGGCTGATGGGATCAAGGAGAATCCGAAAATTTTCTTTAGAAATGTTAAGAATAGAAGATTGGTTAGGGCAAGATTAGGGCCAGTCATAGACAGCAGTGGGAAGTTGTGCGTGGAGCCTGAAGAGATTGGAGAGGCACTGAACAAATATTTCTCTTTGGTATTCACGCAGGGAGATGTAAATGTAGTTGTGGAGAACACTGGGATACAGGGTTGTAAACTGGAAAGTATTGAAGTAGATAAGGAGGAGGTGCTAGATATTCTTGAGGGTTTGAAAATAGATAAGTCCCCTGGGCCGGACGGGATTTACCCTAGGATTCTCTGGGAGGCAAGAGAGGCGATTGCAGAGCCTCTGGCTCTGGTTGCCGTTGGTTACAGGTATAGTGCCGGAAGACTGGAGGATAGCGAATGTGGTCCCATTGTTCAAGAAGGGGAATAGAGACTTTCCTGGAAATTATACACTGGTGAGTCTTACTTCTGTTGTGGGCAAAGTATTGGAAAGAATTATTAGGGATAGGATTTATAGTCATTTAGAGAGAAATGAATTGATTGGAGATAGTCAGCATGGTTTTGTGAAGGGTAGGTTGTGCCTTACTAACCTTATTGAGTTTTTTGAAAAAGTGACCAAAGAGGTGGATGGGGGTAAGGCAGTTGATGTGATATATATGGACTTTAGTAAGGCGTTTGATAAGGTTCCCCATGGAAGGCTTCTGCAGAAAATGCAGGTGTATGGGATTGAGGGTGATTTAGCTAATTGGATTAGGAATTGGCTAGCTGATAGAACCTCTGCAAGACATGCCAGATCATAGACATGGACGACATCATCAAATGTGAGGACACCATTCACCAGGTACACGGTACATACTCTTGCAACTCGGCCAACGTTGTCTACCTAATACGTTGCAAGAAAGGATGTCCCGAAGCGTGGTACATTGGGGAGACCATGCAGACACTACAACAGCGGATGAATGAGCATCGCTCAACAATCACCAGGCAAAACAGTTCCCTTCCTGTGGGCGAACACTTCAGCAGTCATGGGCATTCGGCCTCCGACCTGCGGGTAAATGTTCTTCAAGGGAGCCTTCGTGACACACGACAGCGCAGAGTCGCTGAGCAGAGACTGATAGCCAAGTTCCGCACACATGAGGACGGTCTTAATAGGGATCTTGGCTTCATGACACACTATCTGTAACCCCCGTAACTTGCCTGGGTTAGCAAAAAACCTCACTTACTGTGCTGTCTGGAGAAAATACACAATTCTATAACCAATGCTCAGGATTCCCTTCACACACATTGTTAGCCACTTTAACATTTGAATAGCAGGTTAGATGTAAGGATTCACATTCTAATCAGCAATCTGTGACTGTCTGTGTGGATATGAGTGCGATTGCAGACCAGAACACTGCATTTGCCTGACGAAGGCACAAGAGTGTCGAAAGCTCGCAAATTTACTATCAAATAAATCGGTTGGATTTAAAATTGGTGTTGCTAAATTCTTACTGAGTTCTTAGTACCCCAGTCCAATGCCAGCATCTCTACATTATGACTACTTTCAACACCGCATACTGCCGGATCCAAGTGGAGAGGATCTCCAAGAGGATTGCACATATCAACACAGACATCAAGTTTTTACAGAGATGCAAGAAAGCAGACAGGATACCAAAGGGACTACAGATCACGAACCCACTCAGGTCAACGTATAACACAGACTATGCTGAGAGGCTTTGCCGTCACACCTCTCTCACACTCCTCAATCACCTCATACACCAGCTTTATAGCAAACGCCGCACCCTGGAAAGTAAAATGGAATACATTCTCAACTTGCACTCAGGACGCAGACCAGCTGCGAAACTTTGCCAAGCAGATGAGACGAAGAAACTACACCATTTACATGCACACCAAGAACAGGAAACTTGAAAAACTCGGCATCGCCACCAGCAACAACCAAACCTCCCTTGGCACCACAGTAGAAAACAACACTACCGCAGGGAGGTCCATTGTTAACCTGTCGGACTACACACTTCAATCAGAGGAAATCGAAGTTCTCAGCTGAGGGCTCAATTTCTGTCCCACCACCAAAATGGACCCCATCAGTCTTGCAGCAGATACAGAGGAATTCATCAGGCGAATGAGGCTGCGTGAGTTCTTCCACAAACCCCAAGAGGCCAATAGTGGACTCAATGAGACAGCTAATGAACCAGAACAGTCGACAGAGGGATCCGCAGTACAGCAACCGAAGAGGAATGAATCCAGTTGGACTCCTCCAGAAGGCCGCTGCCCCCGACTGGACATGTATGCCCAAGCCATCAGGAGATGCGTGAACACCAGATTCATCAATCGCACTTACAAGACAGTCCCGAACATCACCCAAGCAAAAGCAACGTCATCTGTACTCTCAAGACTAACCGCAACATTGTCATCAAACCGGCAGACAAAGGAGGCGCCACCGTCATACTGAACAGAACGGACTACTGTGAAGAAGTGTACCGACAACTAAACAATGTGAAACGCTACAGACAGTTACCAGCAGATCCGACCAAAGAACACACTCGTCAACTCAACACTCTGATCAAAACCTTTGATCCGGACCTTCAGAACACCCTCCGGGCTCTCATTCCACGTACTCCCCGCATTGGAGATCTCTACTGCCTTCCAAAGATACACAAGGCAAACACACCCGGCCGTCCCATTGTATTGGGCAATGAGACCCTGTGTGAGAACCTCTCCGGCTATATCGAGGGCATCCTGAAACCCATTAGAACATAGAACATAGAATACTACAGCACAAACAGGCCCTTCGGCCCACAAGTTGTGCTGAACACATCAAAACCTACCCAGCCATAGACCTATCTATAACCCCCAATCCCATTGGATCCCATATACTCATCCAAAAGTCTTTTAAAAGACGCCAGCGAGTTCGCCTCGACCACCACCGACGGCAGCCGATTCCATTCACTCACCACCCTCTGAGTGAAAAACTTTCCCCTAGCATCCCCTCTGTACTTGCTTCCCTGCACCTTAAATCTGTGCCATCTCGTCGCGACCATTTCAGCCCTGGGAAATAGTCTCTGAGGGTCCACCCTATCTAATCTTCTCAACATCTTGTAAACCTCTATCAGGTCGCCTCTCAATGTTCGTCTCTCCAGGGAGAACAGTCCCAGCTCCCTCAACCTGTCTTCATAAGGCATGCCTCCCAATCCAGGCAACATCCTTGTAAATCTCCTCTGCACCCTTTCAATAGCTTCCATTGTACAAAGAACCCTCAGCTTTTGTCTTGACACTACGGACTTCCTACAGAAACTCAGCACACGTGGAGCAGTTGAACCAGGGACACTCCTTGTCACAATGGATGTCTCAGTGCTCTACACCAACATCCCTCACGATGATGGTATTGCTGCAACTGCCTCAGTACTCAATGCCAACAACTCCCAGTTTCCGGATGCAATTTTACAACTTATCCGCTTCATCTTGGACCACAATGTCTTCACCTTCAACAATCAGCTTTTCATCCAGACACATGGAACAGCCATGGGGACCAAATTTGCACCTCAGTATGCCAACATCTTCATGCACAGGTTCGAACAAGACTTCTTCACCACACGAGATCTCCAACCAAGGTTATATACTAGATACATTGATGACATCTTTTTCCTTTGGACTCATGGTGAACAATCATTGAAACAACTGTATGATGATATCAACAAGTTCCATCCCACCATCAGACTCACCATGGACTATTCTCCAGAATCAGTTGCATTCTTGGACACACGCATCTCCATCAAGGACGGTCACCTCAGCACCTCACTGTACCGCAAACCGACAGACAACCTCACAATGCTCCACTTCTCCAGCTTCCACCCTAGACACGTTAAAGAAGCCATTCCCTATGGACAAGCCCTCCGTATACACAGAATTTGCTCAGATGAGGAGGATTGTGACAGACACCTCCAGACGCTGAAGGATGCCCTCATGAGAACAGGATATGGCGCTCGATTCATCGATCGACAGTTCCGACGTGTCACAGCGATAAACCTCGCTGACCTTCTCAGAAGACGAACACGGGACACGGTGGACAGAGTACTCTTTGTTGTCCAGTACTTCCCCGCAGCGGAGAAGCTACGACATCTTCTCCGGAGTCTTCAACATATCATTGATGACGATGAGCACCTTGCTAGGGCCATCCCCACCCCCCCACTTCTTGCTTTCAGACAACCTCACAACCTCAAACAGATCATTGTTCGCAGCAAACTACCCAACCTTCAGGAGAACAGTGACCACAATACCACACAACCCTGCCACAGCAACCTCTACAAGACATGCCAGATCATAGACATGGACGACATCATCAAACGTGAGGATACCATTCACCAGGTACACAGTACGTACTCTTGCAACTCGGCCAACGTTGTCTACCTAATACGTTGCAAGAAAGGATGTCCCGAAGCATGGTACATTGGGGAGACCATGCAGACACTACGACAGCGGATGAATGAGCATCGCTCAACAATCACCAGGCAAAACAGTTCCCTTCCTGTGGGCGAACACTTCAGCAGTCATGGGCATTCGGCCTCCGACCTGCGGGTAAATGTTCTTCAAGGGGACCTTCGTGACGCACAGCGCAGAGTCGCTGAGCAGAGACTGATAGCCAAGTTCCGCACACATGAGGACGGTCTTAAGAGGGATCTTGGCTTCATGACACACTATCTGTAACCCCTGTAATTTGCCTAGGTTAGCAAAAAACCTCACTTACTGTGCTGCCTGGAGAAAATACACAATTCTCTAACCAATGCTCAGGATTCCCTTCACACACATTGTTAGCCACGTTAACACTTGAATAGCAGGTTAGATATAAGGATTCGCATTCTAATCAGCAATCTGTGACTGTCTGTGTTGATATGTGTGCAATTGCAGACCAGAACACTACATTTGACTGATGAAGGCACAAGAGTGTCGAAAGCTCGCAAATTTACTATCAAATAAATCGGTTGGATTTAAAATTGGTGTTGCTAGATTCTTACTGAGTTCTTACTACCCCAGTCCAACACCGGCATCTTTACATCATTGCTGATAGAAGACAGAGGGTGGTGGTTGATGGGAATTATTCATCATGGAGTTCGGTTACAAGTGGTGTACCTCAGGGATCTGCTTTGGGGCCCCTGCTGTTTGTAATTTTTATAAATGATCTGGATGAGGGTATAGAAGGATGGATTAGTAAATTTGCTGATGACACTAAAGTCAGAGGAGTGGTAGATAGTGAAGAGGGGTGTTATAGTTCGCAGAGAGACTTGGACAAGTTGCAGAGCTGGGCCGAGAAGTGGCAAATGGAGTTTAATGCGCAAAAGTGTGAGGTAATTCACTTTGGCAAGAATAACAAATGTGTAGAGTATAGGGCTAATGGTAGAACTCTTAATAGTGTTGATGAACAGAGGGATCTTGGTGTATTTGTGCATAGATCGCTGAAAGTTGGCAATCAAGTCGATAAGGTTGTTTAGAAGGCATATGGAGTCTTAGCTTTTATTGGTCGGGGGATTGAATTTCGGAGCCGCAATGTCATGTTGCAACTGTACAAAACTCTGGTGCGGCTGCACTTGGAGTATTGTGTACAGTTCTGGTCCCCACATTATAAGAAAGATGTGGAGGCATTGGAGAGGGTACAGAGGAGGTTTACCAGGATGTTGCCTGGTATGGAGGGCAGGTCTTATAAGGAGAGGCTGAGGGATTTGAGGTTGTTTTCGTTAGAAAGAAGGCGGCTAAGAGGAGACCTTATTGAAACATATAAGATGATTAGAGGTTTAGATAGGGTGGACAGTGATAGCCTTTTTCCTAGGATGGAGAAAGCTAGCACGAGGGGACATAGCTTTAAATTAAGGGGTGGTAGTTATCGGACAGATGTCAGAGGTAGGTCCTTTACCCAGAGGGTGGTAAGGGTATGGAATGCCCTGCCTGCTGCAGTTGTAGATGTGCCAAGTTTGGGGGCGTTTAAGAGGTCAGTAGATAGGTTTGTGGATGAAAAGAGAATGGTTTAGGTTAGAGGGTCATTGCTTTTTCTTAATTGGTCGGCGCAACATCGAGGGCCGAAGGGCCTGTTCTGCGCTGTAATGTTTTTTCTCCTATCACCTCAAGGGCAACAGTTAAGAAGAGCTAAAAGAGGACACGAGAAGACTTTGGCTGATGGGATCAAGGAGAATCCTAAAATTTTCTTTAGATATGTTAAGAATAGAAGATTGGTTAGGGCAAGATTAGGGCCAGTCATAGACAGCAGTGGGAAGTTGTGCGTGGAGACTGAAGAGATTGGAGAGGCACTGAATAAATATTTCTCTTCGGTATTCACGCAGGGAGACGTAAATATAGTTGTGGAGGACACTGGGATACAGGGTTGTAAACTGGAAAGTATTGAAGTAGATAAGGAGGATGTGTTAGATATTCTTGAGGGTTTGAAAATAGGTAAGTCCCCTGGGCCGGACGGGATTTACCCTAGTATTCTCTGGGAGGCAAGAGAGGTGATTGCAGAGCCTTTGGCTCTGATCTTCAAGTTGCCGTTGACTACAGGTATAGTGCCGGAAGACTGGAGGATAGCGAATGTGGTCCCATTGTTCAAGAAGGGGAATAGAGACTTTCCTGGAAATTATACACCGGTGAGTCTTACTTCTGTTGTGGGCAAAGTTTTAGAAAGAATTATTAGGGATAGGATTTATAGTTATTTAGAGAGAAATGAATTGATTGGGGATAGTCAGCATGGTTTTGTGAAGGGTAGGTCGTGCCTCTCAAATCTTATTGAGTTTTTTGAAAAGGTGACCAAAGAGGTGGATGGGGGTAAGGCAGTTGATGTGATATATATGGACTTTAGTAAGGCGTTCGATAAGGTTCCCCATGGAAGGCTTCTGCAGAAAATGCAGATGTATGGGATTGAGGGTGATTTAGCTAATTGGATCAGGAATTGGATAGCTGATCGAAGACAGAGGGTAGTGGTTGATGGGAATTATTCATCATGGAGTTCGGTTACAAGTGGTGTACCTCAGGGATCTGTTTTGGGGCCCCTGCTGTTTGTAATTTTTATAAATGATCTGGATAAGGGTATTGAAGGATGGATTAGTAAATTTGCTGATGATACCAAAGTTGGAGGGCTGGTAGATAGTGAAGAGGGGTGTTATAGTTCGCAGAGAGACTTGGACAAGTTGCAGAGCTGGGCCGAGAGGTGGCAAATGGAGTTTAATGCGGAAAAGTGTGAGGTAGTTCACTTTGGCAGGAATAACAAATGTGTAGAGTATAGGGCTAATGGTAGGACTTTTAATAGTGTTGATGAACAGAGGGATCTTGGTGTATATGTGCATAGATCGCTGAAAGTTGGCAATCAAGTCGATAAGGTTGTTAAGAAGGCATATGGAGTCTTAGCTTTTATTGGTAGGGGGATTGAATTTCGGAGCCGCAACGTCATGTTGCAACTGTACAAAACTCTAGTGCGGCCGCACTTGGAGTATTGTGTGCAGTTCTGGTCCCCACATTATAAGAAAGATGTGGAGGCATTGGAGAGGGTACAGAGGAGGTTTACCAGGATGTTGCCTGATATGGAGGGCAGGTCTTATGAAGAGAGGCTGAGGGATTTGAGGTTGTTTTCATTAGAAAGAAGGCGGCTAAGAGGAGACCTTATTGAGGCATATAAGATGATCAGAGGATTAGATAGGGTGGACAGTGATAGCCTTTTTCCTCGGATGGAGAAAGCTAGCACGAGGGGACATAGCTTTAAATTAAGGGGTGGTAGTTATAGGACGGATGTCAGAGGTAGGTTCTTTACCCAGAGGGTGGTAAGGGTATGGAATGCCCTGCCTGCTGCAGTTGTAGATGCGCCAAGTTTGGGGGCGTTTAAGTGGTCAGTGGATAGGTTTATGGATGAAAAGGGAATGGTTTAGGTTAGAGGGTCATTGCTTTTTCTTAATTGGTCGGCGCAACATCGAGGGCCGAAGGGCCTGTTCTGCGCTGTAATGTTCTATGCCCTAACTTAGGGATGGGCAATATCTGCTGGCCAGCCAGAGACACCCATGTCCCACAAGTGAATAAAAAGAATACTTTGAGGGTCTCGTGATGTTACCAATCATAATGAAATAATCCTCCCGAGTTGTCTATGTCTAAATCTGTTTCTTCTACCTGAATAATAATTGGTCTGTAATAAGGAGAACACATGCAGCATCTGAGATCAACTATCAGGATTAATCATTTAATATTAATCGCCTGACATAAATACTATCCATTTCATTCAATCCTCTGCCTAAGATTTGGCTTTTTATCCAATAAGGCAGGAAGTATCAACAATAATGTACTACATCATTTCTAAGAGTGGACTCAGAGACTATTTCCCCGGGCTGAAATGGTCACTACGAGAGGACACAGATTTAAGATGCAGGGAAGCAAATACAAAGGAGATGTCAGGGGTAGGTTTTTCACTCAGAGGGTGGTGAGTGAATGGAACCGACTGCCGTCGGAAGTTGTTCAGGCAAACTCACTGGGGTCTTTTAAAAGACTTCTGGATGAGTATATGGAAACGAATAGGATAGGGGGTTATAGATAGGTCTGTGGATGTGATCGGCGCAACTCGTGGGCCAAAGGGCCTGTTTGTGCTGTATTGTTCTATGTTCTAAGAGCTTTAAATCTTGGCTAGGAAGCACAAACTTGCACAATGTTCAGACCATGTCCTTCTCACGTTAGGGTGAGGGCAGTCTGTTCTTTATCCTCAGTTAAGGTGGAACTGTCCTGAGAATAAGCTTCTAAAAACATGAGAATTGAACTGTTTGTCATCTGTCTTTATTATCACCTAATGTGGCTCATTTTCTTATTGCACTTCATGACATTCCTTTAAAACTCCTTTGGATTTTTTCTACATTACAGGCACTGTATAATTACAGGGGGGAGTGGGAACGGGGAGTAAAATCTGTGCTGACTCAACTGTTTGAAATGATTCTTTGTTGATATTTATGTAATGAGTAGACTCATTAACCGTGGGAATTTTTTTTATTTGTTCATAGGATGTGGTGTCACTAGCTGGCTAGCATTTAACACCCATATGGTGATAAATGGTCAGTGGATAGGTATATGGATAACATTGGAATAGTTTAGGTTAGAGGGTTATTAGATTGGTTCCACTGGTTAGCGCAACATCGAGGGCTGAAGGGCCTGTACTGCGCTGTAATGTTCTATGTTCTAACACCAACATCTCCACAAACTAATTCAGGTGGACAGATCATCACCTATAATCAAGGTGTGCACAGAGATTTTTCCTCCAGAATAGATTACACATAGCATGACATGGACTCAAGATCATAGTTAAGGTTGTCTTTATGAATATGGAACTTGGCTATCATTTTCTGCTCAGCGATTCTGCATTGTCACGCATCTTGAAGGTCACCATAGAAAATGCTTACTCAAAGATTGGAGGCTGAATGTCTTTGGCTACTGAAGTGTTCTCCAACTGAACGGGTACACTCCTGCTTGATGATTGTGGAGCAGTGTCCATTTATCCATTGTTATATCTGAATGGTCTCACTGATGTACCGTGCCCTGGGGCATCCTTTCCTGCAGCGTATTAGGTAGACAACATTGGCCAAGTCACGTGAGTACATTTGGTGTACCTGGTGGATGGTGTTCCCTTGTGTGCTTGGTGATATCACGTCAATGATCTGGCACATCCTGCAGAGGTTGCCATGGCAGGGTTGTGTAGTGTTATGGTTGCTGTTGCACTGAGAGCTGGGTAGCTTGCTGTGAACAATGGTGTGTTTGAGATTAGGTGGTTGTGTGAAGGCTTTGTGAGATGCTTGTTATCATTGATGACGCGCTGAAGGCTGTGAAGAACCTGGCGTAGTTTCTCCATTCCACGGAATTACTGGTAAAATCCAGTGTTGATAGGTAGGAAACTTCTTTTGTGTTTTTATATTTTTATAGGTATTTTGCAAACTGCAGTGAGCAAACTACTAAAACAATAGCAGAAAAGAAATCTTAGATTTACTTTTAATTGGTAGGATTTTTAACTTAACCTGGCATTCTGATTGGCTGCAGCAGAACAAAGGAGTTGTTTGGTTGAGGTTTTTTTTTCTCCTGCGTATATAATTATTAAAATCTGAATCAACGTCACCCAGCCTGGCTCAGGACAAACAAGCACACTTCTGTCCTGCTTCTGTATTCTGATTAATCTTGGTTGATATTTGGGAGTGTTACAGCTCAGGGAGCAGGCTTGAGAGGAAGGATTGACAAAGGGTCATCCAAACTTGAAACACCAGCTCTTTACTCTTCTCACAGATGCTGCCAGACATGCTGAGATTTTCCAGCATTTTTCTCTTTTGGTTAGAGAGGGAGGTATTGATTGTGTTAAATTTATCTGTGAGCGATAGTGACAAAGTCATCCACTAAGATGTATGATATGTTTCTTTCTGGTGTAAACCTTCCTGAAATATTTTGTCATTTTGAGTTTAATCTTAAAACAGCAGCAAATAGTAACTGAATTTGCAAATGAGTAAATCAAAAACTAAGAAAACAGTCGTAAAACACTCAGGACTTAAAAATGTCAATGGTAAATAGCAATCAGCTTAATGTAGAAATCAGTGGCACATTAATCAATCAAATTCCCAATGACTGAACCTTATCTTTTCAAATAAAATACCAAACTCATCCTTCAGGATGTCTCCGAGCATTTTACTGCTAATATTGAATAAAATATAACATCAAATATTAAAATCCTGCCCAATAACAAGATTACATTTACTTGTAGAATCATCTTTTACTATCTTATTTTAAAGTTTTGACTCCTTTTAAAAGCCTAGCAAATGACTGTGTGTTAACCACAAATGTTCCTGTTCAAACTGATGCCCTGAAAAATCTCTGTGTGTATGAGTTACTGTTGGGTTTCTAATTGTAGCTTTGAACTCCTCATACATTCCTGATCCTTTGTGTTGACAAATATTAGAAAACTACATGGTAGGGAGAGCAAAACAGAAGGAAGAGCAGCTGAGAGCTTACAATGAGTCAGGGCCAACCTGTTTCTCAGCCTAACAATCCCCAGGCTTCCTCAGTACCTCCAACTCCTGTTACAAGTTTGCAGAACCCTGTCCTAATATTCATCTCTCAGTTGTGAGACTGTTTCCTTTGTGAATGTTGCTGTGCTGACGGGCTCCCGCTGTCCCGTTTCCCGGTGCAGATGGGCTCCCGCTGTCCCGTTTCCCGGTGCTGACGGGCTCCCGCTGTCCCGTTTCCCGGTGCAGACGGGCTCCCGCTATCCCGTTTCCCGGTGCAGACGGGCTCCCGCTATCCCGCATCATTACCTCCTGACTCCTAAACTCAATCCCTCGATGAATGAAGGCCAGTACACCATACACTTCCTTGACCATATCCTCCACCTGCGAGGCCGATTTAAGAGTCCTATGGACCCGGACCCCAAGATCCTTCTGCTCTTCAACACAGCTGAGACTCCTACCCTTGATATTGTACTCCTTCATCCCATTATTCTTGCCAAAATGGACCACTACACATTTATCCGCGTTGAAGTCCATCTGCCACTTCTCCGCCCAGTCTTGCATCCTGTCTATGTCCTGCTGCAACTTTTGACA
Organism: Sphyrna mokarran; assembly: GCA_024679065.1. Lineage (NCBI taxonomy): Eukaryota > Metazoa > Chordata > Chondrichthyes > Carcharhiniformes > Carcharhinidae > Sphyrna > Sphyrna mokarran. The sequence continues at coordinate 744,209 of JAGIQG010000004.1, read as the reverse complement.
TCCCTCCAGACCATCCACAACACCACCGACCTTTGTATCATCAGTGAACTTACTAACCCGTCCCTCCACTTCCTCAATCAGGTCATTTAAGAAAATGACAAACAGCAGGGGTCCCAGAACAGATCCTTGGGGCACTCCACTGGTGACCAACCTCCATGCAGAACAAGACCCATCCACAACCTCTCTCTACCTTCTGCAGGCAAGCCAGTTCTGGATCCACAACGCCAAAGCCCCTTGGATCCCATGCCCTCTCACCTTCTCAAGAAGTCTTGCATGGGGGACCTTATCAAACGCCTTGCTGAAGTCCATGTAAACCACATCCACCGCTCTTCCTTCGTCAATGTGTTCAGTCACATTTTCAAATAACTCAGCTAGGCTCGTAAGGCATGACCTGCCCTTGACAAAACCAGTAATTCCTCTCTAATATCTTATGCCTTCACTCCTTGAAGATTAAAGGAGTTTCTGTTAATTCCTCCCCCAAAATGCTATACTGACCCACCCCTCCACCCTTTTACCCCAACCATATTACTGGTAAATCTAGGTACATCTCCCATGTTCCCAGACCCAGCGACCGTTCCCCAACCTCTCTAGGCAATGGGTTCAGATCCTTCTATCTCAGTATAGATGCCATGTTTCAGGTCTTTGCTGTCACTGCATCCCTCCCAAAGGAAGGCTTCCACTTCTTTCAGTGTTTGTGATTCCAGCATCCTCTCCATCTTTAAACCCTGTCCTCACACAGTAAAGCTTAGTGCCTGGTGGTTCCTTAGCACCAAAAACAGCAGCCCCCCACCCCTCAAACTGCAATGTGTCTGCAGATCCCACTCAGTGCTTCCTATTCCTGCACTCTGACAAACATTGTGTTCACAGATTCCACAGTTGTTTCCGAGATCTGGTCATTCAGCCCCAGTCCTGTCATATCTCCTGTTCCTATTAAGATGTGATAATATTGCAGTATCTGGACACAGGACTGCAGGAGCTACCAGTGAAAGAGTTAGTGCTGTATTCAGTTGCTGCAAATCCCCGAATGAATTGTTACTTGTCCTCATTCCAGAAGCTACAGGCTGTAAGTTTGGTATAAAATGGAATTTTATGATGTTAGTGTGGATTCGGTATTGAGTGAATTAACTATAGACACAGGCACTCCTCAATTCAGTGTGTGTGTGCTCATTAGTGCCAAGTAACTGGGTAAATCTGATCCCTCCTGACTAATCCTAGAAAACCACAACTCAGAGTTGCTTTATCTGTGAACTTTACTGCATGGTTACAATATGGGATTTTTCCCATGTCTGTGGTATCTCAGAAAGTCTGAAGAGTGTGAAGTTTTGCATTAATTAGAAAATTGCAGCTCAGGAATAGGCCCTTCAGCCCTCAAATTCTGTCGGTGTTACAATTACAACAACATTGTTGTGATGTTGCTGGCTGTGCCTGTCTCTGGGTCAGGTGGGCAGATGATTTTTTTTCTAAATGCATTTACCCAGATGTGAGTGTTGCTAGTTGGGTCATTTATTGCCCCTCCCTAACTGCCCTTGAGAAAATGATGGTGAGCTGTCATTTTAAACCAGTGCAGCCGCTGTGGTACATTGCTGTTAGAATGGAACCAGCCATTCAGCCCCTGGAGCCTGCTACAGTTCCATTCAATAAAATCTTGATTGATCTGAATCGTGGTCTCAAGTTCACCTTCCTGCTTGCTTCAATAACCTTCAACTTCCTCCAGATTCAAATTCTGTCTAACTCAGCCTTGAATATATTCAATGACCAAGTTTCCAGTGTCTCTGGGTGGCATGGTGGCACAATGGTTATCATTGCTGCCTCACACACCAGGGACCTGGGTTCAATTGGGTGACTCTGTGGAGTTTGCACACACACTCTCTCTCTCTCTGTCTGAGTAGGTTTCCTCAGTGATTTCTTCCAACTGTCCAAAAATGCAGGTTCGGTCGATTGGCCAAGTTAAATTGCCCTGTCATGTCAGGAAGAATGGAAGGGTAAATACATGACGTTACAAAAATAGGGCTTGGATGGGATTGTTGTCAGTACAGACTCGATGGGTCAAATGATGACAAACTGTACTGTAGGGATTCTATAACTCTTCTAAGAGAATTCCAAAGACTAACGATCTTTTGAGAGAAGAAATTTCTCTCCATCTGCAATTTCAATAACTTGTCACTATAGTCCAATGACTATAGACTCAAGCTTTCCTCATAAGATCACCCCCTTCATCCCAGCAGTCAACCTGGTGAACTTTCTTTCTCTGAACTGCCTCAAGTGGAACTATATCCCTCCTTAAATAAGAAAACTAATTCTTTATAGTGTACTCTTGCTATGGTCTCACAACTGCCCTAAAGTTGTAGCAAGGGTCCCCTATGTATACCCCATCCCCTTTGCAATAAAGGCCAACGTTCCATGCCTTCTTAATTACTTGTACCTGCATACTAACTCCTTGTGATTCATGTACAAGATTCTTCTGTACTGTAACATTTTCTATTGCCTCTCCATTTAATAACATTCTTTTCTACTCTTTATCAAAGCATAACCTCATATTTTCCCACATTTTCCTCCATCTGTAAGATATTAATTTGCAGCCTCTTTTCTGACCCTTTTAAAACTTGCTTTCCTACATATGTTGATCATATTAAAATCCGTCCCTTCGTCCAAGTCAGTAGTTGAAGCAGCAATGATCCACTGATACCCCACAATTACAGATTGCCAGTTGAAAATGCATTTATCCCAATTCTTGTTTCCTGGAAGTTAGCTTGTCCTCTATCTATGCTAACATATATTCGAATCCAGTAACATTACATCCACTGGCTCTCCTTTAACATGCTGCTTGTCACAGTCTCAAAGAATTCTAAATTCATTAAACATGTCTCTTTTATTAAATTTTGACCCTGACACATTGTATTATGATTTTCTAGATGTCCTGCTATTAGAACATAGAAAAACTACAGCACAAACAGATCCTTTGGCCCACAAGTTGCACCAATCATATCTCTACCTACTAAGCTTACTATAACCCTCAATCCTATTAAGTCCCTTATACTCATCCAGAAGTTTCTTAAAAGACCCTATCGAGTCCGCCTCCACCATCACCACTGGCAGCCAATTCCACTCATCCACTATCCCCTGGGTGAAAAATTTACCCCTAATATCTCCTCTGTACTTATTTCCCAGCACCCTAAACCTGTGTCCTCTTGTGGCAATAACCTCCTCAATAATTGATTCTAACAATTTCCCAATAATGGATATTAGGCTAACTTGGCTGATCCTTTTCCTACTTTCTGCCTCTCTCCTTTCTTACATTCATGGTTTTCCAACCCTCAGGTTCAGCTTCTTCTCCCCTCCTACTCTCCTCATCCCTTTGCCTCCCTCGCCTGGCCCCTGTGCTCCACTTGCCTTCACTGCCCTGTGCTGCTTGCTTATATTCTTGTCCTCTCTCCCCCTTGCTCTCTGACTCCTCCTTACAACTCTGTGAAACTTCAGCTGTAGCAGCAATTTTCTGTACATTAATAATGTGTCTGTGATGTTTAATAACAGGTCTTGCTCATTGTGGTCACATACTGCCGACAAAAAGTCTTTGTTCTGCTAAGTAGAAGTCACTCTGAGATTCTCTGCACCTTCAGCCTCAGCACAGCAACCCTTTCGTTCTTCTCAACTGGTGAAAATATCAAATGTAATCTGGATCAGATCTCAGCTACTTTACTGATCCACTCCCATCAGCTGAACATCATGTATCCACGTAAGGGGCAAGAGTGGAGGGTCACTGGCTAGAGGGGAGAGCAGTAAAGAGCTTTAGGGTTAGTGATGGGAAGAGAGAGACTCTCATAGAGGGCTGCTGGGGGAGTAAATGTGTGTGGGTAGACAGACAGTGGATTAAGGGTGAGACAGAGTGTGTCTTCAAAGTAGAACATAGAACACTACAGCACAAACAGGCCCTTCGGCCCACGAGTTGCGCCAATCACATCTATACCTACCAATCCACAGACCTATCTATAACCCCCGATCCCATATACTCATCCAGAAGTCTTTTAAAAGACCCCAGCGAGTTTGCCTCTACCATCCCCGACGGCAGCCGATTCCATTCACTCACCACCCTCTGAGTGAAAAACTTACCCCTGACATCTCTGTATTTGCTTCCCTGCACCTTAAATCTGTGTCCTCTCATAGTGACCATTTCAGCTCGGGGAAATAGTCTCTGAGAATCCACCCCATCTATTCCTCTCAACATTTTATAAACCTCTATCAGGTCGCCTCTCAACCTACGTCTCTCCAGGGAGAAGAGTCCCAGCTCCCTCAATCTATCTTCATAAGACATGCCTCCCAATCCAGGCAGCATCTTGTAAATCTCCTCTGCACTCTTTCAATAGCCTCTACATCCTTCCTATAGTAGTGATGCATTGCCTTGGTGTAGAGGGAACACTGTGTCCTTGGCAAAATGGAAGAGGGAGGTGTGTAATATTCTCAGTACGAGTGACTGGTGCAAGGGTGATGGAGGGAATATTTTTATAATGAGGGTTAATTTTCTCTCCACTTCCCTTTTAGTGTATTTATCTCTTTCTGTCTCTGTTTTATTGTGGATTTGATCCTTTTCTGTTAATTGTATATGAATTATTGTTAACTATATGCAGGTGGAGAGAATTGTTTGGGTTGTTACTCTAGACATTTAATGAGTGGCATTGGGGTAAGGGTTCAGTTTATACTTGTCATCTTTTACTTTGTAAGTAGATCTAAACTGAGTAAAGTTTTGCTCTGATTTCATTCCTCATCAACTGGCTATCAGGATTTGAACATTTCAGTTACCAACTCTATGTCTTAATATTGTGGGTTTGATTCCTGGCTTGGGTCACTGTCATTATGGAGTTTGCACATTCTCCTCGTGTCTGCGTGGGTTTCCTCCGGGTGCTGCACTTTCCTCTCTCAGTCCAAAGATGTGCAGATTGGTGGATTGGCTATGCTAAATGCTACAGGCGTAGGGTGGGGGACCTGGGTAAGATCTCTTTCAGAGAGTTGGTGCAGACTCAATGGGCCAGATGGGTTTTTTCTACAATATAGGGATTCTGTCAATAATTCTGTTGTCTTGTCTGCTACAGGTTCTGAGTGATGTTCTGCGAGACCTCTATCGATTGCTGAAATACGTGATTCAGACAGACGATGATGAGCTGGTCGTGCTGCATGCACAGCTCACATTACAGGAAATGGACCATATTGTCAGAAGATTTCTGTTCCCAGAGGAAAAACTGGAGAAAAGAATTGTGATCCTTCCATAATGGAAGGTCGCAGAACCTCTTTTCATGAACTCTGGGATAGTCAGTTGGAATATCCTTCAAATCCAAAAGAGACAGCTTTAGAACTGAGGGAGCTCCAGCAATATTGTGCCATTGTTAATCTGAGTCTTTATGTAGCTCAGATACAGAGCTGTACCTATGTTCAGGTGATGAGGAACGAAGCGGATATGTAATTAAATTTGTCCAATCATTGTATTTTATTTTTCAAGGCTCCAAGTAAGTAGCATTTTCTCCAAGTTCTGGGTGTCCCAGTGTATAAATCACACAAGGCTCATGTACAGGAACAAGTAATTAGGAAAGCTAACAGAATGCTATTGTTTATTGTGAAGGGAATTGATTACAAAAGTAAGAAGGCTTCAGTGATCCAGGGCATTTGGGGAAACCACATCTAAAGCATTGTGTACAATACTGGTCTCCTTATCTAAGGAAATATAGAAACTAGAAGCATAAGTAGGCCCTTTGGGTCTGCTCCACCATTCATTTCGATCATGGCTGATCATCAAATTTAATATCCTGATGCCCCCTTGCTCCGCCCCCATATCCTTTGATCCCTTTAGCCTCAAGAGCTATATCTAATTTCTTCTTGAAATCAGACAATGTTTTGACCTCAACTATTTTCTGTGGGAGTGAATTCCATACATTCATCACTATCTAGATGAAGAAATTTCTCCTCACCTAAGTTCTGAAAGGTTTACCCCTTATCATCAAACTATGACCCCTGTTTTTGGAGTCATCCACCATCAGGAACATTCTTTCTGAATCTATCCTGTCTAACCTGTTAGAATTTTATAAATTTCTGTGAGAACGCTCGTCTTCTAAATGCCAGTGAATATAATCCTAACTGAGACCCTCATGTGACAGATCTGTCATCTGAGGAATCCACTTAGCAAACCTTCACTGGACTCCCTCAATAGCAAGGGCCTTCTTCCTCAGATAAGGACACCAAAACTGCACACAATACTCCAGGTGTTGGCCTTATCAATGCCCTGTACAATTGTAGCATAACATCCCTTTCCCTATACTCAATACCTCTTGCTATGAAGGCCAACGTACCATTTGTTGTCTTTGCTGTCTGCTGTACCTTCATGCTTACCTTCAGCAACTGATGCACGAGGTCTTCAATGTCTCATTGAGTATCCACCTCTCAATTTATACTTATTCAAGTAATCTGTCTTCCTATTATTGCTACCAAAGTAGATAACTTACATTTATCCACATTATACTGCATCTGCTATGCACATACTCACAAACTCTGCCTGTCCAAATCTCTGCATTCTCCTCACAACTCACCCTCCCACTCAAATTTTGTATCATCTGCAAATTTGGAGATAATACATTCAGTTCCCTCTTCCAAACCACAAATATATAGTATGAACAGTTGGGGTTCTAGCACAGATCCCTGCAGTACCCACTCGTCACTGGCTACCAGTCAAAAAAAAGGCCGATTTATGCCAACTCTTTGCTTCCTATCTGCTAACCAGCTTTCTATCCATCTCAAAACATAACCTGCAATTCCATGTGCTTTAACTTTATGTAATAGTCCGTTATGTGAGACCTTGCCAAAAACCTTCTGAAAGTCTACATAAACCACATCCATTGGTTCTCCTCAGTCAATTCTACTCATTACATCTTCAAAGAATTCCAATAGATTCATTAGGCATGATTTCCCTTTTGTAAATCCATGCTGATTTTGTCTGATTCTCCCACTGTCTTCCAAATGCTGAGTTATAAAATCCTTGATAATAGACTCTAGCAACTTCCCCAATATCCTCAGCCCCTTTCTGTACTCATACACCTTTGACTTTATGGCCAAATTCCCCTTCAAATAGACTTTCAAGTTTGCTGATGACGCCACCATTGTGGGTCGATCTCAAATAATGATGAAGCACAATACTGGAAAAAGATAGAGAATCTGGTGACCTGATGTGGCGACAATAATCTCTCTCTCAATACCAACAAAATGATGGAGATAGTCATTGACTTCAGGAAGCATAGCAGCGAACACGCCCCTGTCTACATCAATGGGGACGAAGTAGAAATGGTCGAAGGCTTTGAGTTTTTAGGTGTCCAGATCATCATCAACCTGTCCTGGTCTATGCATGCAGCTGCTATAGTTAAGAAAGCCCACTAACACCTTTACTTTCTCAGGAGACTAAGGAAATTTGGCATGTTAGCTACGACTCTCAACTTTTACAAATACACCATAGAATGCATTCTTTCTGGTTGGTATGGTTACTGCTTTTCTCAAGACTGCAAGAAACTATAAGTGGTTGTGTGAATGTAGCCCAGTTATCGTTCCAAGCAGCCTCCCATCCATTGACTCTGTTGACACTTCTGGCTGCCTCGGAAAAGCAGCCAGCATAATCAAGGACCCCATACACCGTGGACATTCTCTCTTCCACCTTCTGTTAATGATCTATGGAACATGTTGTAAGGCTGAATGCAATAATCCTGTTGTATTGATGAATCCTGACTGTTCCGTTCTCTTGGGCAGAGCACCATCAGATACCGCTGGATCCTGCATACAGAGGCTTCAACAGATGATCAGTTCTTGGATTTGATTTATTATTGTCACATGTATTAGTATACAGTGAAAGTATTGTTTCTTGCGCGCTATATAGACAGATCTGGCAATATTCACCATTTCAAGCTCCCTTCAACACTTCTTCATGGATGAAATTCAGCTGTTGTTTGGGTTCCGCCCTTATGAAAAATATATCAGGAAGGTTCTAATTCATGTGTTATGATCCATCCTCAGACTCATTGATTACATGGGCTCACTAGGCAGAAGTTGGGACAGATTCAGCTGAATTTTATATATTAATACTGCAATGAAGTTACTGTTAAATTCTCCTGATCATCACAGGCTGGTGCTTGTTCAGATCAATGCACCTAAGGAGTGGTGTTCTGAAAGCTCATGCTACCAAATAAATCTATTGGACTTTAACCTGGTGTTGTGAGATTATATACTGTGCCTATCTCAGTCCAATGCTAGCATCGTCACATCATTTTATTACCAGACCTGTATCGATCCCAAACTAATCCCATTGCCCCATTCTCTCCCTAAAGCCCTGTATCAATCCCCAAACTAATCCCACTGCTCCATTCTCCCCATAGTCCTGTATCATAAACTAATCCCACTATCTCCCCATAGCCCTGTAGGCATGGAGCAGCACAGTAGTTAGCACTGCTGCTTTGCAGCACCAGGAACCTGGGTTCAATTCCCATCTTGGGTCACTGTGTGGAGTTTGTACATTTTCCCCATACCTGCATGGGTTTCCTTCCACAATCTGAAAGATGTGCTGGTTCAGTGCACTGAGCTGAACAGGTCCCGAACTGTGATGACTAGAGAAATTTCACAGAACTTCATTGCAGTGTATTAATCCCATTGCTTTACACTATCCCCATAGCCCTGTATCAATCCCCAAACTAATCCCGCTGCCCCGCTCTCTCCCCATAGCCCTGTATCAATCCCCAAACTAATCCCGCTGCCCCGCTCTCTCCCCATAGCCCTGTATCAATCCCCAAACTAATCCCGCTGCCCCGCTCTCTCCCCATACCCTGTATCAATCCCAACTATCCCCTGCCCCTCTCCCATAGCCCTGTATCAATCCCCAAACTAATCCCACTGCCCCACTCTCTCCCCATAGCCCTGTATCAATCCCAAACTAATCCCACTGCCCCACTCTCTCCCCATAGCCCTGTATCAATCCCCAAACTAATCCCACTGCCCCGCTCTCTCTCCATAGCTCTGTATCAATCCCCAAACTAATCCCACTGCCCCGCTCTCTCCCCATAGCCCTGTTTCAATTCCCAAACTAATCCCACAGCCCCGTTCTCTCTCCATAGCCCTGTATCCCCAAACTAATCCCGCTGCCCTGCTCTCTCCCCATAGCCCTGTATCAATCCCAAACCAATCCCACTTTCTACCCATAGCAATGGATCAATCTTATTATCCCATCCTTGTTCTTTGTGGTTTTTATCAATATTAAACTATTGGATTTGGGTTAATCTTGCTGACATTTCAGTGCATTGTTTGAGAAATGCTGCAATGCTCTTTAGCGAGAGCGGATCCTCGCCCTGTTCTTCCCATGAGAGATGTTTTCTCATTATAAGCTGCCTCCTTTGCCCATCACTTTAAATCATTCTGTCTGCCCTCTCTCTACCTGTCCTGCCTCTTTCCCCATCCTTTCAACACTTTCTAGTTGCCTGTCTCCTTCTCCCTCCCCCTCACCTATGCTTGTGAGGCGGGGCTGCGATGGATCTTTGCGCTGCATCGACAGACGATTCCGGATTGCAGCCTCGCTTCTCGCTCTTTCTGCGGTGGGTTTAGAGGAGAAGAGTTCCCGGCAGCAGCCCAGGTGAGTGAGGGGATTCTCCCCAATGTCACATTGAGTCAATCCTGCAGCTTCAGCCCGGACACAGGCTCCAGTCCCGGGGCAGCCTCTCCCTCTCCCTCGGTCTCTTTGTCCTCAGAAACCGGTTCCACCGGGAGCCAGAGACCGACCGAGGAGTCCCAGAGAGAGCCATCCATCAGCAGTCTGGGTCCAGGAACGGGGGAGAAAGACAAGAGTCTATCAGCAGCAAAAGAGACCATCCGGCCCATCGATTTGCTGCCAGCTCTTTATAGAACAATCTCTCCGATCCCCTTCACCTACTTTCCAAAAACACACCAAGTCTCCCTTTGAAATTCTGACTCTGAGGCAACGCATCCTGTGCAAAATAATCTCATTTAGACAACGGGAAAAGTTTTTTTTTGTTTTTGCTTCATCCAAGTCTGTCCTAAATCTCCCGCAATTTCGGCCGATCCATGAAAAGCAGTCCTTGTTGCTAAAATAACCCTGGGGAGAGAGAGAGAGAGAGAGTGCAGGAATAGGGAGAGAATGAATGCAGTAATAGAGAAAGAGAGTACAGGGATAGATGGAGAAAGTGCAGGTAGAGTGTGTGCAGGGATAGGGAGAGAGGGAGTATGAATAGAGAGTGTGCAGGAATAGATAGAACGCTGGAATGGAAAAAGTGAGAATGGAGGTATAGAGAATGTAGGAACAGAGAGAGGAGTGCTGAAATAGAGAGAAGAAATAGTGCAGGAACACAGTGTTGAAGAGTAGTGAGAGAGAATATTGAATCTGAAGGATAGAGTGCAAGGATACAGAGACAGGGTGAGTGCAGACTGGACAAAGTGCAGGAATAGAGGGAAAGAATTGAAGAATAAAGAGAGCACAGGAGTAGATAGAACAGGAACAGAGAGAGTGTCAGAAACAGGGAGAGAGTAGAGAAGTAAAGCAGAGGTAGATAGAAAGTTGATACAATGCAGTAATAGAGAGAGAATGGGACAAGTGAAAATGGAAGAATAGAGAAGGAATCCAGGAGGAGAGACAACATTAATATAGAGATAGTGGGAGCTGGGATAGAGAGGGTTAGTGCAAGAAAGAAAGAGTAGGAATGGAGAGAAAGTGCAATACTGGACAGATTCCAGAAACAATGAGTATTACAGTCATAGCTAAGGTGTGTGGGAAGTTTGCACATTCTCCCTGTGTTTGTATGGGTTTCCTTCGGGTACTCCCACAATGCACAGATGTTCAGGTTACATTGATTGGCCATGCTAAATAGCTCCTCATATCAGGGGGATTAGAGGGGTAAATGTATGAGGTTATGAGGATAGGGCCTGATTGGGATTGTGATTGGTACAGACTTGATGGGCCTAATGACCTGCTTCTGTATTATCAGGATTCTATGAAAATAGAGAGATAGAGAACACAGGAACAGGGAGAAAGGGAAAGCTGAAATAAAGGGAGAGTGTGCAGGCATAGATAATGAGTTCAGTGATAGAGTGTAGAAATAGTGAGAGAGACAGCAGGAATGGATATAGAATGCAGAGATAGAGACTACAGAAATACAGACAGTGTGGAAAGCAACTCAGAGAATGCGGTAATAGAGTACAGTATTCGAGTGAAGGAGATAGAGAGTTGAATCTGAAGGATAGAGTGCAAGAATAGAGAAATAATAAGAACATGCAGGGAGAGAGAGAGTGAAAGGGTAGAGAGAAAGGGAAAGAATAGGAATGGAGAGAGTGAGAATGGAAGGATAGAGAGTGCAAGAACATAAATGTATGTGTAGTGCAGGGATAGACAGGGGACAGGGATAAAAAGTAGAGGCAGGATTAGAGAGAGAAAGACAGTGGAGGAATAGAGATAGAGATAATGCAAGGTTAGGAAAACAAAGAGGGACAGAATAGAGGGTGAGTACAAGAATAGAGAGAGAGAGAGAGAGAGACAGACAGCAAAGTTAGAGAGATATAGAGTGCAGGATAGTTCTTTCAAAAGAGGTGGCAGATACCATGGGGAGGGGAGGGGTTCCCGGAGATGATTTAGGTTCAGATCAAAGCGGTTTACAGCATGGAAACAGACCCTTGAATACTGGGATTGGGATGTCTTGTTGAAGTTGCTTGGAATACTGTGTACAGTTCTGGTCACCCTATTATAGAAAGGATATTATTAAACTAGAAAGAGTGCAGAAAAAATTTACTGGGATGCTACTGGGACTTGATGGATTGTGTTATAAGGAGAGGCTGAATAAACTGGGACTTTTTTCCCTGGAGTGTAGAAGGCTGAAGGTGACCTTATAGAGGTTTATAAAATAATGAGGGCCACAGATCAGCGAGATAGTCAATATCTTTTCACAAAGTAGGGGAGTCTAAAACTAGAGGGCATTGGTTTAAGGTGAGAGGGGAGAGATACAAAAGTGTCCAGAGGTGCAATTGTTTCACACAGAGGTTGAGGAGTGTCTGGAACAAACTGCCAGAGGTAGTAGTAGAGGCAGGTACAATTTTGTCTTTTAAAAAGCATTTAGATAGTTTCATGGGTAAAATGGGTATAGAGGAATATGAGCCAAATGTGAGCAATTGAGACTAGCCTAGGGGGTTAAAAAAGAAGTAGCATGGATAAGTTGGGCTGAAGGGCCTGTTCCCATGCTGTAAACCTCTATGACTTTATGATACTCAGTCCACATGTGACTCCACTTTCAAGGAGCTATGATCCAGTATCCCAAGATCTGTTTGTTCTATAATTCTCCCCAACACCCTAACGTTAACTGAGTCAGTCCCGTCCTGTTTCAATCTACCAAAATGTATCACCTCGCATTTGTCTAAATTAAACTCCATCTGCCATTCGTCAGCCCACTGGCCCAATTGATCCAAGATCACGCGGCAATCCTCAATAACCTTCTTCACTGTCCACTATGCTATCAATCTTGGTATTATCTGCAAGCCTACTAACCATGCCTCTTCAATTCTCATCCAAATCATTAATATAAATGACAAATAACAGTGGACCCAGCACTGATCCCTGAGGCACACTGCTGGTCACAGGCTCCAGTTTGAAAAAACAACCCTCCACAACTACTCTCTATCTTCTGTCATCAAGCCAATTTTATATCCATTTGGCTACCTCACCCTGGATTTAACCCTATGCAACAACCTATCACATGGTACCTTGTCAAAGGCCTTGCTAAAGTCCACGTAGACCAAGTCAACTGTACTGCTCTCATCGACATTCTTGGTTACTCCTTCAAAAAAAGTGACTGCATTTGAGGAAAGTGATGACGGAGAAGGTTTTTCTAAAAAACAAAACAGCATGGGAAACAGGCCCTTCGGCCCAACGAGCCCACGCCGCCACCCCGATGTTCCCACCTCTTACCCGCGATCTCTGTCCATGTTTATAGATCTATGGATTAAAAACCAAATTTGAGACAATTTAGAACATAGAACATTACAGCACAGAACAGGCCCTTCGGCCTTCGATGTTGCGCCGACCAATATAAAAAGCAATGCCCCTCCAAGCTAAACCATTCCCTTCTCTTCCATATACTTATCAACTAACCTCTTAAACCCCACCAAACTTGGCGCATCTACAACTGCTGCAGGCAGGGCATTCCACTCCCGAACCACCCTTTGGGTAAAGAACCTGCCTCTGATATCCGTCCTATAACTATCACCCCTTAATTTAAAGCTGTGTCCCTCGTGCTAGCTTTTTCCATCCTAGGAAAAAGGCTATCACTGTCCACCCTATCTAAACCTCTAATCATCTTATATGTTTCGATAAGGTCCCCTCTTAGCCGCCTCCTTTCTAACAAAACAACCTCAAATCCCTCAGCCTCTCTTCATAAGACCTGCCCTCCATACCAGGCAACATCCTGGTAAACCTCCTCTGTACCCTCTCCAATGCCTCCACATCTTTCTTATAATGTGGGGACCTGAATTTTCTGCAGAAGTCTTCCATGGGCCACCTTATCAAACGCCTTACTAAAGTCCATATATACCACATCAACCGCCTTACCCCCTTCCACCTCTTTGGTCACTTTTTCAAAAAACTCAATAAGGTTAGTAAGGCACGACCTACCCTTCACAAAACCATGCTGACTATCCCCAATCAATTCATTTCTCTCTAATAACTATAAATCCTATCCCTAATAATTCTCTCCAATACTTTGCCCACAACAGAAGTAAGACTCACTGGCCTATAATTCCCTGGAAGGTCTCTCTTCCCCTTCTTAAACAATGGGACCACATTCGCTATCCTCCAGTCCTCCGAACCACACCCGTAACCAACGAGGACCTGAAGATCAGAGCCAGAGGCTCTGCAATCTCCTCTCTTGCCTCCCAGAGAATCCTAGGGTAAATCCCGTGCGGCCCAGGGGACTTATCCAACTTCAAACCCTCGAGAATTTCTAGCACATCCTCCCTATCTACTACAATACTTCCCAATTTGCAACCCTGTACCTCAGTGTTCTCCATAGCTACATTTCCAGCACTCTGCGTGAATACCGAAGAGAAATATTTATTCAGTGCTTCTCCAATCTCTTCAGGCTCCACGCACAACTTCCCACTGCTGTCTATGACTGGCCCTAATCTTGCCCTAACCAATCTTCTATTCTTAACATATCTAAAGAAAGCTTTAGGATTCTCCTTAATCCTATCAGCCAGAGTCTTCTCGTGTCCCCTCTTAGCTCTCCTCAACTCACTCTTTAGCTCCCTCCTGGCTAATCTATAGCTATCCATTGCACTAACTGAGCCTTCAAGCCTCATCCTGACATAAGCCTCCTTTTTCCTTTTAACCAGCAAATCAACTTTTTCGTACACCAAGGTTCTCTTACTCGACCATTTTCTCCTTGCCTGACAGGGACATACTTATCAAGGACTCGCAGCAGCTGCTCCTTGAATAAGCTCCACATTCCAGATGTTCCCAGTCCCTGTAGTTTCCTAGTCCAATCTATGCACCCTCATTCTCTCCTGATGGCCTCATAATTACCCTTCCCCCAGCTATAACTACTGCCCCCAGCTTCATGCCTATCCCTATCCATCACTAAGGTGAATGTAACTGAATTGTGGTCACTATCACCAAAATGTTCACTAACTTTCAAGCCTAACACCTGGTCTGGCTCATTGCCCAGCACCAAATCCAATGTAGCCTCACCTCTAGTTGGCCTATCTACATACTGAGTCAGAAAACCTTCCTGCACACTTTGTACGAAAACTGACCCCTCTAACGAGCTAGAGCTATAGCTTTTCCAATCAATATTAGTAAAGTTAAAGTCCCAAATTTAGGGAGAATTTGTTTTGCCAATTAGCCTAAGAGCACATCTTTGGGATGTGGGAGGAAACCAGAGCTCCCAGAGAAAACCCACGCAAGCACGGGGAGAATGCGCAAACTGCCACAGACACAGGCCCAAATCCATGTATCTGCACAGCACAGCGATAGTCACTGAGCTGTCGTGTTGCCCATCTGATGGTCCAGGTCAAGCGTACACTAACAACGTGAAGCAGTAGGATACTCTCGAAAAAGATCCAAGAGCAGCCCTCTCACGACCCATCGCGTGTATGCCCCTCGTTAGACAACAAGGTGGACCAAAGCAGTGGAGGAAATGGTGATGAGTAATCCATAGATTTTGGAGGATGGTGAGATGGAACTTGAAAATGAGAGACTTGATTATTGTTCTGGGAGGAAAAAGAGATGACAGCAGAAGTGCCAGAAATAGAATTAAATTGATCAAGGTCTCTGTTAACTACAGTGGAGACTCTGGAATTGTTTGAGGACATTGAGTGCAGTGGACAGTGGGTAACCTATGGATGTGATGTATCTGGATTTCCCACAAGGCATTTGATGAGAGATAGGTGCACGGTGTTATGGGTGATAGAGCTTGGATAGAGGATTGGTTAACAGAAAGCAAAAAATGGGGGTAAATGGGTATTTCCTAATTGTGGGTCCTCCCCACCTCCCCTCTCAATGATCTGAAGCAGAGTGACAGCAGAAACCCCCTGACTCCCTGGCTCCCGGCCACCAATTTCAAGCTGAGAGCCGTCAGAATCTCCAGACTCTTGACACCTCCTCACTAACTGGAGCGCCCGAATCAGACTTTTGTGGAGCATGTCTTTGTTCTTTGTTCTATGTCTGTTTCATGATGATTCTGGATGGGTAAAGGGGAAGTGCCGGTAAGCTTGGGTGAGAAGCCCACTAAGTCAATTTAAATAAATGCAAATGCATTTAAATTGCCATCGTGCCCATTTCAGGCACAATTCCAATTATGGCCATTTTTGGGCCTTGATAAAGGTGGAACTGGCTTGGAGATGAGTGTGGATCGCAATCCTCACCTCATGACTGACTTTACCAAGTTTTTGCACCCAACAATGGGCACAACTTGATGGGCCCTGAAAGACTGCAAAGGGATAGAGATAGTTTAAGGTGAATGGGTAAGAATCTGGCGGGTGGAGAACAATGTTGGTAAATGTGAGATCATCCATTTTGGGATGAATAAGAGCAAAATGGACTATTATTTAAATGGTAAAAAATTGCAACATGCCCTGTGCAGAGGGACTTGGGTTTCCTTGTGCATAATTTGCAAAAAAGTTGGTTTGCAGGTGTAGTAGGTAATTAAGAAGGCAAATGTTTTGATTCATGCATGGGACATCGCTGGCTGGCCAGCATTTATTGCCCATCCGTACTTGTTCTTGGACGGCAGTTGAGAGTCAATCACATCGCTGTGGCTCTGCAGTCACATGATGGTCAGACCAGGTAAGGGAAGCAGATTTCTTTTCCTAAAGGGACTGAACCAGATGAGTTTTTCTGACAATCAACAATGATTTCATGGTCATCAGCAGATACTTAATTCCAAGTTTTTTTAATTGAATTCAAATTCCACCATCAACTGTGGTGGGATTCAAATCCAGATCCCCAGAACATTAGATGAGTTTCCAGGTTAATAATACAGCGATAACACCACGAGGCCCATCGTCTCCCTTAATTTTGTCCTTCATTGCGAGAGGGATGGAATTTAAAAACAGCAAGGTCATGATGCAGCTGCATAAGGTTCTGGTGAAGCTACACCTGGAGTACTGTATACAGTTTTGGTTTCTTTATGTGAGAAAGAATATACTGACACTGGAGGGAGTGCAGAGGAGATTCACTAGGTTGATTCTGGAGTTGAGAGGGTTGGCTAATGAGAAGAGACTGAATAGACTGGGGCTATACTCTTTGGAATTCAGAAGAATGAGGGGAGATTTTATAGAAACATATAAGATTATGAAAGGAATCGATAAGATAGAAGCAGGGAAGTTGTTTCCACTGGTGAGTGAAACTAGAACTAGGGGGCATGGCCTCAAAATAAAGGGGAACAGATTTAGGACTGAGTTGAGGAGGAATTTCTTCACACAAAGGGTTGTGAATCTGTGGAATTCCCTGCCCAGTGAAGCAGTTGAGGCTTCCTCATTGAATGTTTTTAAGGCAAGGATAGATAAATTTTTGAATAGTTAAAGGAGTTAAGGGTTATGATGAGTGGGCGGGTGAGTGGAGCTGAGTCCACAAAAATTCAGCCATAATCTTACTGAAAGGTGGAGCGGACTCGAGGGGCCAGTGGCCGACTCCTGCTCCCAGTTCTTATGTTCTTGTGAGAGGAATGGAATGTCTTGGTGAGAAAGAGGTGATAAGGTCCAGAGAACCGAGACAGATTAACATGGAGTTCATAGAATCTTAGAATGATTTCAGCACCAAGGGAACCCATTCTGTTCATCAATGTCTTTGCCTTCCCTCTAAAGCAGTGCCACTACCGCTAAGCCATTGCCTTTTCCCCATAACTCTACAAATCATTGCCTTTCAGATAATAACCTAATTCTGTTTTGAATGCCTTATTGAATCTGCCTCCACTACAAACTCAGGCATTGCATTCTAGATCCTATGCCACTATTAATAATGCCTAGGGCATCATATGCTTTATTAACTACACTCTCAATTTGTCCTACCACCTTCAATAATGTATGCACATATATATCTACTCTGGTACCCCCTTTAGAATTGTACCCTTGATTTTATCTTGTTTCTCCACATTCTTCCAATCAAAATGTTATCATATTGCTGGTGGTAATTGCCGGACTAACCAAATCCCAAAGGAGAACTTGGCCAAGTTATCACAACTATTTGCAACTTGTACTTTATTGCTTATTAGTAAAGATTTCAATGTTTTAAATATTAAATTAAAACATTTATTAAGAAAACTTAAACACTAAAAATTACATCCATGCAGTTAAGACTGGTTTTACAAATATTTCCCAAAAGATTTCTACTTAGACTCAGAAATAAACTCCCTCTCTCAGGCAAGTGTCTCTATCAGTTTTTAATATATAAAAATTCCAGCAATATTACTGCACAGCACCATTTTTGCAAGAGGGGAGGTAGAGAGAAAGAGTTTCTCTCTCCCTCTCACTATACAATGGAAATCCAAAGCTTGTAACAAAACCTTGCTCTCTGTATAAAATACTTCTCCAGGGTGCCCAGATCTTACTTTGCAAGTCTGTCATGAACAGCACATTTTTCGGAATCTTGTACGGCCTCTCTACCCAACAAACTTTTCAATCTCCCCATAAATATGTACTTTCCCCTTTAACTCCATTGATCTTTGGAAGTTACCTTTCCCGTAACATACAAATGTTTCATGTTGTCTTTATAGCTGCTTCTTTCAGGTAAAATCAACACTAATATTACTTTTTGCATTTATAATCTTTGTCAGTTAAAGATCTTTCTTTTATTTATCTTTGAAAACAACCCTTGCTTGTTTCTTAATGCAGATTTCCATTTGCATTATATTTATTTCTATCCCATGTTTCTACCTAACTTTGTTCATCTCCATTTCCAATCTGATTTTAAACCTAAGTTGCATGAAATTAGAGGTGAGGGGGCAAGGTGGGTATAGAATTGGCTCGGTTAAAGAAGACAGAGGTAGCAGTGGAAGACGGCATGTCTGAATAGAGAGCTGTGACAAGTTGGGTTCCTCAGGGATCAGTGCTGGGACCTTTCCTGTTTGTAATGATTTGGAGGAAAATGTAACTGGATTGATTAGTAAGTTTGTGGACAACAGAAAGGTTGGTAGATTTGCAGGTAGTGATGAGGAGCATCAGACGATACCGCAGGATATAAATCAGTTGGGAGATGTGGGTGGAGGGGTGTCAGTTGGAGTTTAATCTGGCAAATGTAGGTCATGTGTTTTGGAAGGTCGAATACAGATAGGAAATATACAGTAAATGGCAGAACCCTTGAGAGTATTGATAGGCAGAGGGATCTGGGTGTACAGGTACACAAATCACTGAAAGTGACAGTGCAGATGGAGAAGATAGTTAAGAAGGCATACGGCATGCTTGTCTTCATCGGCCAAGGTATTGAGTTTAAAAATTGGCAAGTCATGTTGCAGCTTTATAGAACCTTAGTTTGGCTACACTTGGAATATAGTGTTCAATTTTGGTCAACACACTACCAGAAGGACGTGGAGGCTTTGGAGGGGGTACAGAAAAGATTTACCAGGATGTTGTCTGATATGGAGGGCATCAGCTAGGAGGAAAGGTTGGAGAAACTTGGTTTGTTCTCACTGGAGCGACAGGTTGAGGGAGACCTGATAAAAGTTTACAAGATTATGAGAGGCATGGACAGAGTGGATAGTCAGAAGCTTTTTCCTAGGGTGGAAGAGTCAATTACTAGGGAGTATAGGCTTAAGGTGCGAAGTACAAGGTTTAAAGAAGATGTATGAGGCAGATTTTTTACACAGAGGATGATAAGTGTGTAGAATTTGTTTCTGGGGGAGATAGTGGAAGCAGATATGTCAGTTATAGTCAGTTTTAAGGGGCGTCTTGACAAGTACATGAACAGGATGGGAGTAGAGGGATATGGTCCCCGGAAGGGTACGGGGTTTTAATTCAGTCGGGCAGCACAGTCGGTGCAGGCTTGGAGGCTGAAGGGCCTGTTCCTGTGCTGGAATTTTTTTTGTTCTTTGTACTAAAGTTTTTGATGAATTCTGGGGAATCTTCTTTATGCAATGAGTGGAGCGGGAAGTGGAACTCTCTATCGCATGGAGCGGGTTGAACTGAATAACATAGATACATTTAAGGGGAGAAGAGAAGTACAATTGGATGAAGGGAACAGAGGTTTATGGCATCCTAAATTAGATAAGGATGACAGGAGATTTGAGTGGAACATTCACTTGGTCTGGTTATGCCACATAGCCTGATTCCTTACTGTACATGTGATGTAATTCTATGTCATTGCACTTTGTTAATCATTCTGCTTTAATGCTGAATATTCACTGGTTTCCTCTGTCTGAGTTGATTATCTTTTCCATTACAGATCATGACCTGTGAGGGATTCTGCACCACTCTCCGAATTATAGCGAGCACTTTGTTTGCCTTGTCAGTGTTGGCAGCCATTACCTGCACCTATGTGAAGGGTTATCAGTTTGGTTACACGGAGAATTATCACCTGTCCTTTGGTCTGTATGGGGCCATCCTGGCATTACACCTCTTCATTCAGAGTCTCTTCGCTTTCCTGGAGCACAGGAGGATGAGGAAGGAGAATCGGCCCCTCAAATTTAACAAGTCTGTCGCCCTGTGTATTGCTGCTTACCAGGAAGACCCAGATTATCTCAAGAAATGCCTGGTGTCAGTGAAGCAGATCGCATATCCCAATCTCAAAGTGGTAATGGTTATTGATGGCAACAGTGAAGAAGACATTTACATGATGGAAATATTCAATGAGCTCATGGGCCTGGAGAGTACTGGCTCCTATATCTGGATGAGTAATTACCATGAGATGGGGACTGGAGAGACACACATTACTTTCAATGAGGGCAAGAGGAGGGTGGAGGAAATCGTGACTCAGTCTAAATTCTCCTGCATCATGCAGAAGTGGGGAGGAAAGCGAGAAGTGATGTTCACAGCATTTGCTGCACTTGGTGACTCCGTGGATTACATACAGGTGGGATTGATGCACTGGAGAACAGGGACAAGGTTTTACTGTTCCCCAAAACTACTTTAAGGCAGATTTTTCTTGGGGCGCAGTCCACATCGCATCCCTATAACAGGTGATGAGGCAACAATCAGCTCTATTTATAAACTCAACGTCCAATATGCTTTGCTAATCACTATCTCAATATGTCCTGCATCCTCAATGGTTAACTAAGGATCTGGAGGAAGGGGCTGAATGAAGGGTGACGAAATTTGCTGATGACATGATGATGAGTGGAAAAGCAAATTGCGTGGAAGATGTGGAAAGCCTGCAGAGGGATCTGGGTGGGCTGAGTGAGTGGGCGAGGACCTGGCAGATGGAGTATAATGTTAGCAAATGTGAGGTTATCCACTTTGGTAAGAATAATGGTAGGAAGGATTACTATTTAAATGGAGAAAAGCTGCAGCATGCGACAGTGCAGAGGGACCTGGGGGTCCTTGTGCACGAATTGCAAAAACCCAGTCTGCAGGTGTAGCAGGTGATTAAGAAGGCGAATAGAATGTTGGTCTTTATAGCGAGGGGGATAGAATATAAAAGCAGGGAGATCTTGCTGCAACTGAACAGGGTACTGGTGAGGCTGCAGCTGGAGTACTGTGTGCAGTTTTGGTCACCGCATTTGTGAAAGGATATATTGGCCTTGGAGGGAGTGCAGAGAAGATTCACCATGCTGATATCGGAGATGAGGGGGTTAGCCTGTGAGGAGAGATTGAACAGACTGGGTCCGTACTCGTTAGAGTTTAGAAGGCTGACAGGGGGATCTTATAGAGACATATAAGATAATGAAGGGGATGGATAGGGTAGAGGTAGAGAGATTCTTCCCGCTTAGAAAAGACTAGAGGGCATAACCTCAAAATAAGGGGGGGGGGGCACGCAGTTGAGATCAGAGTTGAGGAGGAACTTCTTCACTCAAAGGATGGTGAATCTCTGGAATTCTCTGCCCGTTGAAGTGGTGGAGGCTACCTCGCTGAATATATTTAAGTCACGGGTAGATAGATTTCTGATAGACAAGGGAATTAAGGGTTATAGGGAGAAAGCAGGAAAGTGGAACTGATCCACTTCAGATCAGCCATGATCTTATTGAATGGCGGGGCAGGCTCGAGGGGCTGGATGGCCTATTCCTGCTCCTATTTCTTATGTTCTTATGTTCTTAATGCACATGAGAGAAAAATACAAAAACAGAAGCTGGATTTACATTTTAAAATAGGCGCTGGTTCCAAAGCCACCAAACAGAGGGTAGCAGTAATTTTCAGGTCCCTCCGTTCCAACATGTGTCCATAGAATCATAGAATCCCGACAGTGCAGGAAGGCCAATCAGCCCATTCAGTCTGCACTGACTCTCCAAAAATGCATCATGCTGAGTTCCTCATGTCTGCCATTCCCATTCTCCAGTGCATTTACCATAGCCAATCCTGCACATCTTTCTCAGTAAATTTCTATTGGCTCTCCCTATTTCTTTTGCCAAAATGCAGCAGCTTACACTTCAACCTTGGAGCTCCCTTGCTAATAGCAAAATGGATGTACCTACAGCACATAGACACCACTGCTTCAAAAAGACTGGAACCCTGGCTCAAAAGACTGTAACTTTTACATATTTTTATAAAATGTAGAGGAACAGAGTAACAGGACCACTAATTATAATACAACACTCTTTTACTCTCCTTTATCTTAACAAACACACACACTTTAAGATTATCACAGATTGCTTGAGGATTGCTACGGAAAAGATTGAGTATGTGGAAGTTAGGAAAGAGGATGTGTTAGACCTGTTAAATTCTATCAAGATAGACAAGTCGCCGGGACCGGATGGGATGTACCCCAGGTTATTGTGGGAGGTGAGGGAAGTGATTGCAGAGCCCCTGGCGATGATCTTTGCGTTGTCCATGGAAACGGGAGAGGTTCCGGAGGATTGCGGATGTGGTTCCTATCTTTAAGAAAGGGAACAGGGAAAGTCCAGGAAATTACTGACCGGTGAGTCTGACTTCAGTGGTTGGTAAGCTGATGGAGAGGCTTCTGAGGGATAAGATTTATGAACATTTGGAGAAGTTTAGACTGATTAGAAATAGTCAGCATGGTTTTGTCAAGGGCAGGTCATGCCTTACAAGCCTAGTTGAGTTATTTGAAAATGTGACTGAACACATTGACGAAGGAAGAGCAGTGGACCTGGTTTACATGGACTTTAGTAAGGCGTTTGATAAGGTCCCCCATGCAAGGCTTCTTGAGAAGGTGAGAGGGCATGGGATCCAAGGGGCTTTGGCCTTGTGGATCCAGAATTGGCTTGCCGGCAGAAGGCAGAGAGTGGTTGTGGATGAGTCTTGTTCTGCATGGAGGTCAGTCACCAGTGGAGTGCCCCAGGGATCTGTTCTGGGACCCCTGCTGTTTGTCATTTTCATAAATGACCTGGATGAGGAAGTGGAGGGATGGGTTAGTTAGTTCGCCGACGATACAAAGGATGGTGGTGTTGTGGATGGTCTGGAGGGATGCCAAAAGTTGCAGCAGGACATAGACAGGATGCAAGACTGGGCGGAGAAGTGGCAAATGGACTTCAACGTGGATAAATCTGTAGTGGTCCATTTTGGCAAGAATAATGGGATGAAGGAGTACAATATAAGGGGTAGGAGTCTTAGCTGTGTTGTAGAGCAGAAGGATCTCGGGGTCCGGGTCCATAGGACTCTTAAATTGGCCTTGCAGGTGGAGGAAGTGGTCAAGAAGGCGTACGGTGTACTGGCCTTCGTTAATCGAGGAATAGAGTTTGGGAGTCAGGAGGTAATGATGCAGCTTTATAAGACCCTTGTCAGACCCCACTTGGAGTATTGTGCGCAGTTCTGGTCGCCTCATTATAGGAAGGATGTGGAAGCTATTGAGAGGGTTCAGAGGAGATTTACAAGGATGCTGCCTGGATTGGGAGGCATGTCTTATGAAGATAGGTTGAGGGAGCTGGGACTCTTCTCCCTGGAGAGACGTGGGTTGAGAAGCGACCTGATAGAGGTTTATAAAATGTTGAGAGGAATGTTGAGGGTGGACTCTCAGAGGCTATTTCCCCGAGCTGAAATGGTCACTACGAGAGGACACAGATTTAAGGTGCAGGGAAGCAAATACAGAGGGGATGTTAGCGGTAAATTTTTCACTCAGAGGGTGTGAGTGGAATCAGCTGTCGTCAGTGGTGGTAGAGGCAAACTCACTGGGGTCTTTTAAAAAATGTCTGGATGAGTATATGGGAACGAATGGGATAGGGGGTTATAGATAGGTCTGTGGATTGGTAGATGTGATCGGCGCAACTCGTGTGCCAAAGGGCCTGTTTATGCTGTAATGTTCTATGTTCTATGTTCTATATGTTCTATTACAAAGTAGATCTTAAATTATGATGTTCTCACTAAATTATCAAGTCCCTTTTACGCACACAAGCTGACTGTGGTCAAAGTCATGCATTCTGTTTGGAATCCAAGTTAGTGTCTGTGGATTTCTCCCGAGAATCCCACCAGATGATTGTCATGTGAGAATGTCCAAATTTCACTTCCAAAACAGGCTTAAAATCTTCTCTCATATTTTCCCTTAGCAGTTTGCACGACAAACTCCAGTCCAGATTTTAGATATGACTCTTTTAAACAAAGCTTCCACTCCACTTTTAACAGGGAACCCAATCCAGGATTTACACCACCCTTTTTGGAATTTCTTTGTCTGAAAGATTTTTACACAAACTCTGATTTTAACTCACAGTTCATAGACTGTAACAAAATCCAACAAAGCTGTAAATCACTTCAGATGTCCTTTGTCCATCTCAGCCTTCTTCTCAGCTCTCTATCATTACTGAAGAGGTTTCTGTTCTAATACCTTTAACATAGAACATAGAACATTACAGCACAGAACAGGCCCTTCGGCCCTCGATGTTGCGCCGACCAATATAAAAAGCAATGCCCCTCCAAACTAAACCATTCCCTTCTCTTCCATATACTTATCAACTAACCTCTTAAACGCCACCAAACTTGGCGCATCTACAACTGCTGCAGGCAGGGCATTCCACTCCCGAACCACCCTTTGGGTAAAGAACCTACCTCTGATATCCGTCCTATAACTATCACCCCTTAATTTAAAGCTGTGTCCCCTCGTGCTAGCTTTCTCCATCCTAGGAAAAAGGCTATCACTGTCCACCCTACCTAAACCTCTAATCATCTTATATGTTTCGATAAGGTCCCCTCTTAGCCGCCTCCTTTCTAACGAAAACAACCTCAAATCCCTCAGCCTCTCCTCATAAGACCTGCCCTCCATACCAGGCAACATCCTGGTAAACCTCCTCTGTACCCTCTCCAAAGCCTCCACATCTTTCTTATAATGTGGGGACCAGAACTGCACACAATACTCCAAGTGCGGCCGCACTAGAGTTTTGTACAGTTGCAACATGACGTTGCGGCTCCGAAATTCAATCCCCCTACCAATAAAAGCTAAGACTCCGTATGCCTTCTTAACAACCTTATCGACTTGACTGCCTACTTTCAGGGATCTATGCACACATACACCAAGATCCCTCTGTTCATCAACACTATTAAGAATCCTACCATTAGCCCTATACTCTACACATTTATTATTCCTGCCAAAGTGCATTACCTCACACTTTTCCACATTAAACTCCATTTGCCACCTCTCGGCCCAGCTCTGCAACTTGTCCAAGTCTCTCTGCAAACTATAACACCCCTCTTCACTATCTACCACTCCACCGACTTTAGTGTCATCTGCAAATTTACTAATCCATCCTTCAATACCCTCATCCAGATCATTTATAAAAATTACAAACAGCAGGGGCCCCAAAACAGACCCCTGAGATACACCACTTGTCACCGAACTCCACAATGAATATCTCCCATCAACCACCACCCTCTGTCTTCTATCTGCTAGCCAATTCCTAACCCAATTAGCTAAATCACCCTCTATCCCATACATCTGCATTTTCTGCAGAAGTCTTCCATGGGCCACCTTATCAAACGCCTTACTAAAGTCCATATATACCACATCAACCGCCTTACCCCCATCCACCTCTTTGGTCACTTTTTCAAAAAACTCAATGAGGTTAGTAAGGCACGACCTACCCTTCACAAAACCATGCTGACTATTTCCAATCAATTCATTACTCTCTAAATAAGTATAAATCCTATCCCTAATTATTCTCTCCAATACTTTGCCCACCACAGAAGTAAGACTCACTGGCCTATAATTCTCTGGAAGGTCTCTCTTCCCCTTCTTGAACAACGGGACCACATTCGCTATCCTCCAGTCCTCCGGAACCACACCCGTAACCAACGACGACCTGAAGATCAGAGCCAGAGGCTCTGCAATCTCCTCTCTTGCCTCCCAGAGAAGCCTAGGGTAAATCCCGTCCGGCCCAGGGGACTTATCCAACTTCAAACCCTCGAGAATATCTAGCACATCCTCCCTATCTACTTCGATACCTTCCAGTTTGCTACCCTGTACCTCAGTGTTCTCCATAACTACATTTACATCACCCTGCGTGAATACCGAAGAGAAATATTTATTCAGTACCTCTCCAATCTCTTCAGGCTCCACGCACAACTTCCCACTGCTGTCTATGACTGGCCCTAATCTTGCCCTAACCAATCTTCTATTCTTAACATATCTAAAGAAAGCTTTAGGATTCTCCTTAATCCTATCAGCCAAAGTCTTCTCATGTCCTCTCTTTGCTCTCCTCAATTCCCCCTTTAGCTCCCTCCTGGCTAATCTATAGCTATCCATTGCACTAACCGAGCCTTCAATCCTCATCCTGACATAAGCCTCCTTTTTCCTTTTAACCAGCAAATCAACTTTTTTTGTACACCAAGGTTCTCTTACTCGACCATTTCCTCCTTGCCTGACAGGGACATACTTATCAAGGACTCGCAGCAGCTGCTCCTTGAATAAGCTCCACATTCCAGATGTTCCCAGTCCCTGTAGTTTCCTAGTCCAATCTATGCACCCTAATTCTCTCCTGATGGCCTCATAATTACCCTTCCCCCAGCTATAACTACTGCCCCCAGTAACCTCAGGCTTTGTGTGGAAACTTCTCTTCATTTCCTTAGTTTCCTATTGCTCTTTAAATAACCATTACTACATGGTCTGGTTTTCTTCTAGTGAGACTGAGAGAGATCTTCTCTCTTTATTTAGCCTTCTGAAACCAACTGCTTCAGTAAAACTACCTTCTCTCTCTTGAACTGATTTATCGATTTGATTTATTGTTGTCACATGTATTGGGATACAGTGAAAAGTATTGTTTCTTGTGCACTAAACAGACAAAACATATCGTACATGGAGTACATAAGGAAGAAGGAAAGGAGAGGGTGCAGAATGGAGTAAAGTAAAGTGAAGTTTATTTATTAGTAGCAAGTAGGCTTACACTAACACTGCAATGAAGTTATTGTGAAAATCCCCTAGCCGCCACACTCTGGCAGCTGTTCAGGTACACTGAGGAAGAGTTTAGCATGGCCAATGCATTTAACCAGTACATCTTTCAGACTGTGGGAGGAAACCAGAATACTCAGTGGAAACCCACACAGACATGGGGAGAACTTGCAGACTCTACACAGACAGTGACCCACGCCAGGAATCGAACCCAGGTCTCTGGCACTGTGAAGCAGCAATGCTAACCATTGTGCCATTGTGCCACCCCAGAGTACAGAACATAGAACATTACAGTACTGTACAGGCCCTTCAGCCCTCAATATTGTGCCGAAACCAAGATCAAGCTATCCACTCCCTATCATTCTGGAGTGCTCCATGTGCCTATCCAATAACCACTTGAAAGTTCCTAAAGTGTCCGACTCCACTATCATAGCAGATAGTCCATTCCATACCCCAATCACTCTCTGAGTAAAGAATCTACCTTGGACATCTCTCCTATATCTCCCACCATGAACCTTTAGTTATGGCCTCTACTAACAGCTACATTCCCCCCGAGGAAATAGTCTCTGCACATCCACTCTATTAATCCCTCTCATCATCTTATAAACCTCTATTAAATCGCCTCTCATCTTCTTCTGCTCCAAAGAGAAAAACCCTAACTCCTTCTATCTTTCCTCATAAGACCTACCCTCCAAACCAGGCAGCATCCTGGTAAATCTCCTCTGCACTCTCTCCAATGCTTCCACATCCTTCTTATAGTGAGGTGACCAGAACATAGTATAGTAAGCTTCCAAAGAACATAGAACATTACAGCGCAGTACAGGCCCTTCGGCCCTCGATGTTGCACCGACCAATGGAACTAATTTTATGACCCTCTAACCTAAACTATTCCAATGCTATCCATATTCCTATCCACTGACCATTTGAACGCCCTTAAACTTGACGAGTCCACAACTGTTGCAGGCAGGACATTCCACACCCTTACTACCCTCTGAGTAAAGAACCCACCTCTTACATCTGTCCTATCATTACCACCCCTTAATTTAAAGCTATGTCCCCTCGTGTTATCTATCTCCATCCGAGGAAAAGGTCTCTCACTATCCACCCTATCCAACCCTCTGACCATCTTATATGCCTTCTTTCTGCACTGTAGGAATTTTATGGATAAGGAGTCTCTCCATATCTTCATCTGCTCCGCTTTCCATTTAAAACTAAGAACAAAGGAAGGTGGTCTCCTGTTGCTAAGCAATGCCATACTTCCATTTATTTTTGATGTTGTAGTCCTCTCTAAACACAACAGAATCCCAGCACAATCAAATCCCAGTGTGAGGTGTTTTTAACCCTTTCAGGTACAGAAACGTTAAATTAAACCCAATTAAAACAATATCATATTTCTAACGTTTACCAGTACAGATATAAATCCCTTAAAACTATTTTTGTTTTCCCAAAACCTCCCACTTCCCCCCTCTCAAAGGCAATTAAGAATGAATAATAAATACTGGCCTTGCCAGTTGCACCTGCATCCCATGAAAATCTATAAAAATGCCTCACTTCTGTGGCAATCATACTCGTGATTTGAAAATGGACCTGAATCCAGATAAAAAGCTAAAGTGGGAAAAATGCAGCCTCTTGCCAGTTTGGGGACCAATCTCTCAGCATCCACTCTATTAAAACCATCCAAATTTTTATGCCTCAATGAGATGCTCTCTCATTCTTCCAAATTCTAGGGAGTATAGACCAGTTCTATCCAATCTCTCCTCATAGAGCAGCAGTATTAGTCTATTGAACCAGGAATTAGTCTTTTAAACCTCTGGGAAGTTGTACTGCCGGATTGCAGCAAACTGAAAAGATTGAGTATGTGGACATTAAGAAAGAGGAGGTGTTGGAACTGTTAAATTCCATCAAGGTAGATAAGTCGCCGGGTCCGGATGGAATGTACCCCAGGTTACTGTGGGAGGTGAGGGAAGTGATTGCAGAGCCCCTGGCGATGATCTTTGTGTCGGTGATGGAGACGGGAGAAGTTCTAGAAGATTGGAGGATTGTGGATGTGGTGCCTATTTTCAAGAAGGAGAATAAGGATAGCCCGGGCGATTACCGACCAGTGAGTCTGACCTCAGTGGTCGGTAAGTTGATGGAGAGGATTCTGAGAGATAGGATTTATGAGCATTTAGAGAAGTTCAATATGATCAGGAATAGTCAACACAGCTTTGTCAAGGGCAGGTCGTCCCTTACGAGCCTAGTTGAATTCTTCGAAAATGTAACTGAACACATTGATGAAGGAAGAGCGGTGGACGTGGTTTACATGGATTTCAGCAAGGTGTTTGATAAGGTCCCCCATGCAACACTTCTTGAGAAGGTGAGAGGGCATGGGATCCAAGAGGCTTTGGCCTTGTGGATCCAGAACTGGCTTGCCGGCAGAAGGCAGAGAGAGGTTGTGGATGGGTCTTGTTCTGCATGGAGGTCGGTAACCAGTGGAGTGTCCCAAGGATCTGTTCTAGAACACTTGCTGTTTATCATTTTCATAAATGACCTGGATGAGGAAGTGGAGGGATGGGTTAGTAAGTTTGCAGACGATACAAAGGATGGTGGCGTTGTGGATAGTCTGGAGGGATGTCTGAAGTTGCAGCGAGACATAGACAGGATGCAAGACTGGGTGGAGAAGTGGCAGATGGACTTCAACGCGGATAAATGTGTGGTGGTCCATTTTGACAGGAACAATGGGATGAAGCAGTATAATATCAAGGGTAGGAGTCTTGGCAGTGTTGAGGAGCAGAAGAATCTTGGGGTCCGGGTCCATAGGACTCTTAAATCTGTCCCACAAGTGGAGGATGTGGTCAAGAAGGCATATGGTGTACTGGCCTTCATTAATAGAGGGATTGAGTTTAGGAATCGAGAGGTAATGATGCAGCTTTATAAGACCCTTATCAGACCTCACTTAGAGTACTGTGTGCAGTTCTGGTCGCCTCACTATAGGAAGGATGTGGAAGCTATCGAGAGGATGCAGAGGAGATTTACAAGGATGCTGCCTGGATTGGGGGGCATGCCTTATGAAGACAGGTTGAAGGAGCTGGGATTCTTCTCCCTGGAGAGACGAAGGTTGAGAGGTGACCTGATAGAGGTTTATAAGATGTTGAGAGGAATAGATAGAGTGGATTCTCGGAGGCTATTTCCCAGGGCTGAAATGGTCGCTACGAGAGGACACAGGTTTAAGGTGCTGGGGGGCAAGTACAGAGGAAATGTTAGGGGTAAGTTTTTCACTCAGAGGATGGTGAGTGAATGGAATCGGCTGCCGTCGGTGGTGGTAGAGGTAACTCGCTGGGGTCTTTTAAGAGACTTCTGGATGAGTACATGGGATTTAATGGGATTAGGAGTTACAGATAGTTCTATGGCCTGGTAAGTATAGATATGATCAACACAACTTGTGGGCCGAAGGGCCTGTTTGTGCTCCAGTGTTCTATGTTCTATGTTATGTTCAGAAGAGTGAAAGGCAATCTCACAGAAACCTATAAAATTTTTATAGAGTTAGGTAGGGTAGATTCAGAAAGAATGTTCTCGATAGTGGGGGAATTCAGAACTGGGGGTAATAGTTTGAGGATAGTTGCAGCGGGACATATACAGGATGCAAGACTGGGCGGAGAAGTGGCAGATGGACTTCAACGCAGATAAACATGTAGTGGTTCATTTTGGCAGGAATAATGAGATGAAGGAGTACAATATAAGGGGTAGGAGTCTTAGCTGTGTTGTAGAGCAGAAGGATCTCGGGGTCCGGGCCCATAGGACTCTTAAATCGGTCTCGCAGGTGGAGGAAGTGGTCAAGAAGGCGTACGGTGTACTGGCCTTCATTAATCAAGGAATAGAGTTTAGGAGTCAGGAGGTAATGATGCAGCTCTATAAGACTCTTGTCAGACCCCAGTTGGAGTATTGTACGCAGTTCTGGTCGCCTCACTATAGGAAGGATGTAGAGGCTATTGAGAGGGTTCAGAGGAGATTTACGAGGATGCTGCCTGGATTGGGAGGCAGGCCTTATGAAGATAGGTGAGGGAGCTGGGACTCTTCTCACTGGAGAGACGTAGGTTGAGAGGCGACCTGATAGAGGTTTATAAAATGTTGAGAGGAATAGATAGGGTGGACTCTCAGAGACTATTTCCCCGAGCTGAAATGGTCACTACGAGAGGACACAGATTTAAGGTGCAGGGAAGCAAATACAAAGGAGATGTCAGGGGTAGGTTTTTCACTCAGAGGGTGGTGAGTGAATGGAACCGACTGCCGTCGGAGGTTGTTGAGGCAAACTCACTGGGGTCTTTTAAAAGACTTCTGGATGAGTATATGGAAAAGAATAGGATAGGGGGTTATAGATAGGTCTGTGGATTGGTAGATGTGATCGGCGCAACTCATGGGCCGAAGGGCCTGTTTGTGCTGTATTGTTCTATGTTCTATGTTCTATGGTAAGGGGTAAATCTTTTAGAACTGAGGTGAGGAGACATTTTTCACCCAGAGGGTGGTGAATGTGTGAAATTCACTCCCACAGAAAGTAGTTGAGGCTAAAACATTTTGTGATTTCTCGAAGAAATTAGATATAGCTCTTGAGGCTGAAGAGATTGAGGGATATGACGGAATATTCCCCACTTGCCTGGATTGAGTGCAGCGCCAACAATATTCAAGAAGTTCAACACCATCTAGGCCCGCCTAATTGGCACTCCATTCATCATGTTCAACATTCACTGCCTCCACTGACACACAGTAGCGGTAGTGTGTACCATCTACAAGATGCACTGCAGCAACTCATTAAAATTCCTTCTGCAGCATAGAATCATACAGTGTAAAAGAGGCTCTTTGGTCCATTGGGTCTGCACTGACATGAAAGAAACATCTGAAATGCAACATAATTCCATCTCCCAGCACTTGGCCCATAGCCCTGAGTGTTATCCAAATACTTTTTAAAAGATGTGAGGCAACCCGCCTCCACTACCATCCCAGACAGCGCATTCCAGACCACCACCACTGTAAGGGTAAAAGATTTTTCCCCATATCCCCCCTAAACTTCCTGTCTCTTACCTTGAACTTATGTCCCCTCGTGACTGGTCCTTCAGCTAAGGGAAATAGGTGCTAATTATCCACTCTATCCATGTCTCTCATAATATTTTACACCTCAATCAAATCACCCTTCAGTTTTCTTTGCTCCAACAAAAACAACCCAAGCTTATCCAACCTATTATACTGGTATTCCTCAAGGGTCAGGACTGGTACCCTTGCTTTCACTGATATATATAAATGATCTATATCTTGGTGTGCAGGGGACAATTTCAAACTTTGGGGATGACAGAAAGGTTGGAAGTACTTTAAACTGTGGAGAAGACAATGTATAACTTCAAAAGGATGTGGTAAAGTTGGTGGACAGATGGGTGCAGATGAAGTTCAATGAGAAGTGTGAAGTGATGCATTTTGGTAGGAAGAACATGGAGAGACAAGTAAAATAAAGGGTAAAATTCTTCATTATTAAAGGAGGGCAGGCACAGAGGGAGCTGGATGTATCTGGGTGAATGGAATCGGCTGCTGTCGGTGGTGGTCGAGGCGAACTCGCTGGGGTCTTTTAAAAGACTTCTGGATGAGTATATGGGATCCAATGGGATTGGGGGTTATAGATAGGTCTATGGCTGGGTAGGTTTTGATGTGTTCGGCGCAACTTGTGGGCCGAAGGGCCTGTTTGTGCTGTAGTGTTCTATGTTCTATGTTCTATCTGTACATTGATCATTGAAAGACAAGTGGAGAGAACAGTTAATAAAGCATATTGTATTTTTTGTCTTATTAAGACAAGAAGATTACGCTGAACTTATACTAGACATTAATTAGACCTCAGCTTGAAAATTGAGTACGGTTCTAAACAGCTTGCCATAGGGAGGATGTGAATGCATTGGAGAGAGTGCAGAAAAGATTTACGAGAATGACACATCACAACATTCAGGGCTATGGGCCAAGTGCTGGTAAATGGGATGAGGTGGGAGGTCAGGTGTTGCTCACATATTGATGCACATTTGAAGGGCCTCTTCTGCACTCTATGATGAGAAATGTCAGTTATTAGGATAGATTGGAAAGGTTGGGACTGTTCTCCTCAGAGAGAGGGCTAAGAGGAGGTTCAATAGAGATATTCGAAATCACAAAGGGGCTGGACAGACAGGGAGAAACTATTCCTGTTCATAAAAAAGGTCAAGAATGAGAGGAGACAGATTTAAAGTGCTTTGTAAAAGAAGCAAATGTGATGTGGTTGGGTCTGTGAGTGAGTGGTTGGGGTCTGGAATGCAATGTGATGGAGGCTTCAGTCAGGAATTCAACATGCAGGATGTACAGGGAAAGAGCAAGGGAATGGCACAAAGTCACGTTGCTTGTTTGAAGAGTTGATGCAGGAATGATGGGCCAAATGGCCACTTTTTGCACTGTAACAATTTTGTGAACCTGGATAACTAACAGTGATCAGGTGGCAAAGAGTAAAGAGGCCCAGGCATAGCAGATCCAGAATCACCTAAATAGTGACAGAGTGGTGAGTGTGACTCAGATAGTGGAATGTTCTGACAAAAGGCACAACAGCCAGTCAAAATGACCAAAAACTATCAGTGTGTGATTTCTATTTTCTTAACCGGGCTGGAAATGATCGACTCCCTCTGATGTTTTTCTCTTCAGGTGTGTGATTCGGACACAGTATTAGACCCAGCCTGTACTGCAGAGATGGTGAGAGTTCTGGAAGGAGACCCCAGTGTCGGGGCAGTTGGTGGAGATGTACAGGTTAGCACAAATTCTTGTTAATGCCTGAACTGTGACGGTTTAACTAGATTTTTCATTCATTTTAATCCTATCTAATTTATCTATCAATCCAAAGTATGGAGAGAGTATTCAGCAGTTAAAGGTTATGGGTTACAAACAGCAGTGGGGTTGAGACTTCCAACAGGTTCAGCCACAATCTTATTGAATAGTGCAACAGAACCAAAGGGCCAGATGGCCTATTTCTGTTCCTAACTTCCCTCACATCACTTTAGAAACATAGAAAAACTACAGCACAATACAGGCCCTTTGGCTCACAAAGTTGTGTTGAACGTGTCCCTATCTTAGAGATTACTAAGCTTACCTATAACCCTCTATCTCACTAAATTCCATGTACTTACCCAAAAGTCTCTTAAAAGACCCTATTGAATCCGCCTCCACCACCATTGCCAGCAGCCCATTCCATGCACCACCACCCTCTGAGTGAAAAACTTATCCTTAACGTCTCCTCTGTACCTACTCCCCAGCACCTTAAACTTGTGTCCTCTCGTGGCAGCTATTTCAGCCCTGGGAAAAAGCCTCTGAGAATTCACCTGATCAATACATCTCAACATCTTATAAACCTCTATCAGGTCACCTCTCAACTTACGTCTCTCCAGGGAGAACAGTCCCAGCTCCCTCAACCTATCTTCATAAGACATGCCTCCCAATCCAGGCAACATCCTTGTAAATCTCCTCTGCACCCTTTCAATGGTTTCCACATCCTTCCTGTAACGAGGCAACCAGAACTCATTGCACAGTACTCCAAGTGGGTTCTGACCAGGGTCTTATAAAGCTGCAGCATTATCTCCCAACTCCTAAACTCAATTCCTCGACTGATGAAGGCCAGTACACCATACACCTTCTTAACCACAGCTTCAATCTGTGCTGCTGCTTTGAGTGTCCTATGAACTCAGACCCCAAGATCCTTCTGATCTTCCACACTGCCAAGAGTCCTATGATTAATATTATATTGTGTCATCTTATTTGACCTGCCAAAATGAACCATTTCACACTCACCTGGCTTGAACTCCATCTACCACTTTTCTACCCAGTGTTGCATCCTATCAATGTCTCGCTGCAACTTCTGACATCTCTCCAGACTATCCACAACATCATCAACCTTTGTATCATCAGCAAACTTACCAACCCATCCCTCCACTTCCTCATCCAGGTCATTTATAAAAATCTCAAAGAGTAAGAGTCCCAGAACAGATCTCTGGGGCACTCCACTGGTGACCAACCTCCATGCAGAATAATGACCTATCTATAATCACTCTTTGCTTCCTGTGGGCAAGCCAGTTCTAAATCTACAAAGCAATGTTCCCTTGGATCCCATGCCCCCCTCACTTTCTCAATAAGCCTTGCATGGGGCACCTTATCAAACGCCTTGCTGAAGTCCATATAAACTACATCTACCGCTCTTCCTTCATCAATGTGTTTAGTCACATCCTCAAAAAATTCAATCAGGCTTGTAAGACATGATCTGCCTTTGACAAAGCCATGCTGACTATTTTTGATCATAGAACATAGAACACTATATCACAAACAGGGTCTTTGGCCCACAAGTTGTGCCGATCATATCTATACTTACCAGGCCATAGAACTATCTGTAACTCCCAATCCCATTAAATCCAATGTACTCATCCAGAAGTCTCTTAAAAGACCCCAGCGAGTTTGTCTCTACCACCACTGACAGCAGCCGATTCCATTCACTCACCACCCTCTGAGAGAAAAACTTATCTGTAACATCATCACTACAATCATAGACAGCAGTGGGAAGTTGTGCGTGGAGCCTGAAGAGATTGGAGAGGCACTGAATAAATATTTCTCTTCGGTATTCACGCAGGGAGATGTAAATGTAGTTGTGGAGAACACTGAGGTACAGTGTTGCAAACTGGAAAGTATTGAAGTAGATAGGGAGGATGTGCTAGATATTCTTAAGGGTTTGAAGTTGGATAAGTCCCCTGGGCCGGACGGGATTTACCCTAGGATTCTCTGGGAGGCAAGAGAGGAGATTGCAGAGCCTCTGGCTCTGATCTTCAGGTCTTACTTCTGTTGTGGGCAAAGTATTGGAGAGAATTATTAGGGATAGGATTTATAGTTATTTGGAGAGAAATGAATTGATTGGGGATAGTCAGCATGGTTTTGTGAAGGGTAGGTCGTGCCTTACTAACTTCATTGAGTTTTTTGAAAAAGTGACCAAAGAGGTGGATGGGGGTAAGGCGGTTGATGTGGTATATATGGACTTTAGTAAGGCGTTTGATAAGGTGGCCCATGGAAGACTTCTGCAGAAAATGCAGATGTACGGGATAGAGGGTGATTTAGCTAATTGGGTTAGGAATTGGCTAGCAGATAGAAGACAGAGGGTGGTGGTTGATGGGAGATATTCATCGTGGAGTTCGGTGACAAGTGGTGTATCTCAGGGGTCTGTTTTGGAGCCCCTGCTGTTTGTAATTTTTATAAATCATCTGGATGAGGGTATTGAAGGATGGATTAGTAAATTTGCAGATGACACTAAAGTCAGTGGAGTGGTAGATAGTGAAGAGGGGTGTTATAGTTTGCAGAGAGACTTGGACAAGTTGCAGAGTTGGGCCGAGAGGTGGCAAATGGAGTTTAATGTGGAAAAGTGTGAGGTAATGCACTTTGGCAGGAATAATAAATGTGTAGAGTATAGGGCTAATGGTAGGATTCTTAGTAGTGTTGATGAACAGAGGGATCTTGGTGTGTATGTGCATAGATCCCTGAAAGTAGGCAGTCAAGTCGAGAAGGTTGTTAAGAAGGCATATGGAGTCTTAGCTTTTATTGGTAGGGGGATTGAATTTCGGAGCCGCAACGTCATGTTGCAACTGTACAAAACTCTAGTGCGGCCGCACTTGGAGTATTGTGTGCAGTTCTGGTCCCCGCATTATAAGAAAGATGTGGAGGCATTGGAGAGGGTACAGAGGAGGTTTACCAGGATGTTGCCTGGTATGGAGGGCAGGTCTTATGAAGAGAGGCTGAGGGATTTGAGGTTGTTTTCGTTAGAAAGGAGGCGGCTAAGAGGGGATCTTATTGAAGCATATAAGATGATTAGAGTTTAGATAGGGTGGACAGTGATAGCCTTTTTCCTAGGATGGAGAAAGCTAGCACGAGGGGACACAGCTTTAAATTAAGGGGTGACAGTTATAGGACGGATATCAGAGGTAGGTTCTTTACCCAAGGTGGTTCGGGAGTGGAATGCCCTGCCTGCAGCAGTTGTAGATGCGCCAAGTTTGGTGGCGTTTAAGAGGTTAGTTGATAAGTATATGGAAGAGAAGGGAATGGTTTAGTTTGGAGGGGCATTGCTTTTTATATTGGTCGGTGCAACATCGAAGGCCGAAGGGCCTGTTCTGTGCTGTAATGTTCTATATTCTATGTTCTATGTTCTATGAAAACAACCTCAAATCCCTCAGCCTCTCCTCATAAGACCTGCCCTCCATACCAGGCAATATCCTGGTAAACCTCCTCTGTACCCTCTCCAATGCCTCCACATCTTTCTTACAATGTGGGGACCAGAACTGTACACAATACTCCAAGTGCGGCCGCACCAGAGTTTTGTACAGTTGCAACATGACATTGTGGCTCCAAAATTCAATCCCCCTACCAATAAAAGCCAAGACTCCGTATGCCTTCTTAACAACCTCCTCTGTACTTGCCCCCCAGCACCTTAAACTTATGTCCTCTCGTATTTCAGCCCTGGGAAATAGCCTCGAGAATCCACCCTATCTATTCCTCTCAACATTTTATAAACCTCTTTCAGGTCGCCTCTCAACCTTCATCTTCAGGGAGAAGAGTCCCAGCTCCCTCAACCTATCTTCATAAGGCCTGCCTCCCAATCCAGGCAACATCCTTGTAAATCTCCTCTGCACTCTCTCAATAGCTTCCACATCCTTCCTATAGTGAGGCGACCAGAACTGCGCACAGTACTCCAAGTGTGGTCCGACAAGAGTCTTATAAAGCTGCAGCATTACCTCCTGACTCCTAAACTCAGTCCCTCGATTAATGAAGGCCAGTACACTATACGCCTTCTTGACCACTTCCTCCACTTGCAGGGCAGATTTAAGAGATCTATGGACCCGGACCCCGAGATCCTTCTGCTCCTCAAATATATCTCTCCAAATGTTCATAAATCCTGCCTGTCAGGATCTTCTCTATCAACTTACCAACCACACAGGTTAGACTCACTGATCTATAATTTCCTGAGCTATCTCTACTCCCTTTCTTGAATAAAGGATCCAACATCCGCGCACTTCCAATCCTCTGGAACCTTTCCCGTCTCCATTGATGATGTAAAGATTATCGCTCAGCAATCTCCTCCCTTGCCTCCCACAGTAACTTGGAGTACATCCCATGTGGTCCCAGCAACTTTTCTTTGTTTTTATCCTACAGGTGCTTTGGTCCGCCTTGTTGTCTAACGAGGGGCATACACGCGATGGGTCGTGAGAGGGCTGCTCTTGGATTTTTTTCGAGAGTATCCTATTGCTTCACGTCGTTAGTGTACGCTTGACCTGGACCATTTGATGAGTAACACGACAGCTCAGTGACTATCGCTGTGCTGTGCGGATACATGGATTTGGGCCTGTGTCTGTGGGAGTTTGCGCATTCTCCCCGTGCTTGCGTGGGTTTTCTACGGATGCTCTGGTTTCCTCCCACATCCCAAAGATGTGCTCTTAGGCTGATTGACAGAACAAATTCTCCCTCAATTGTCTCAAATTTTGTTTTAATCCATAGATCTCTAAACATCGATAGGGATCATGGGTAGATATGGCGGCACGTGCTCGTTGGGCGGAAGGGCCTGTTTCCCGTGCTGTTTTGTTCTTTGATGCTTTTCAAAAGCTCCAACGCATCCTCTTTCTTAATATCTACATGCTGAAGCTTTTCAGTCCACTGCAAGTCTGCACTACAACCACCAAGATCCTTTTCCATAGTTAATACTGAAGTAAAGTATTCATTAAGTACCTCTGCTATTTCTTCCGGTTCCATATAAACTTTCCCACTGTCACACCTGATAGGTCCTATTCCTTCACGTCTTATCCTCTTGCTCTTCACATACTTGTAGAATGCCTTGGGGTTTTCCTTAATCCTGCCTGCCAAGGCCTTCTCATGACCCCTGGGCTCTCCTAATTGCCTTCTTAAGATCCTTCCTATTAGCTCCATACTCTTCTAGATTTCTAACATTACCTAGTTCTCTGAACCTTTTGTAAGCTTTTCTTTTCTTCTTGACTAGATTTATTACATCCTTTGTACACCACAGTTCCTGTAACCTACCATAACTTCCCTGACTCACTGCAACATCACTATGCAGAACTCCTGACAAGTATTCTCTGAAAATTTACCACATTTTTTCAGTACATTTCTCTGAGGAAACCTCTTTCCAATTTAAGCCTCCAGCCTGCCTGATAGCCTCATAATTCCCATTACTCCAATTAAAAACTTTCCAAGCTTGTCTGATCCTATCTCTCTCCAATGCTATTGTAAAGGAGATAGAATTATGATCTCTATCTCCAAAATGTTCTCCCACTGAGAGATCTGACACCTGACCAGGTTCTTTACCCAATACAGAATCAAGTACAACCTCTCCTCTTGTAGGCTTATCCACATACTGTGTCAAGAAACCCTCCTGAACACACCTAACAAACTTGTCCCCATTTAGATTCTTACTCTAGGGAGACTCTAATCAATATTTGGGAAATTAAAATCTCCTATCACGACAACTCATTATTACACCTTTCCAGGATCTGTTTCCCAATCTGCTCCTCATCATCTCTGTTACTATTGGGCGGCCTGTAGAAAACACCCAGTAAAGTTATTGATCCCTTCTTGTCTGAACTTCCACCACAGACCCTCCATGGTGTCCATCTTTTCTGCAGCCAAGACACTATCTCTGATCGACAGTGCCACTCCCCCACTTCTTTTGCCTCCCTTCCTGTCCCTGAAACCTTTGAAACTTGGCATTTGAAGTAACCAGTCCTGTCCCTGAGTCATCTAAGTCTCTGTAATTGGCCAGCACATCATATTTCCAAGTAGTGATCCACACTCTAAGCTCATCCACTCTGTTCACAACACCCCTCGCGCTAAAATAGACACATCTCAAACCTTCGGTCTCAGCGCTCCCCTTCTCTATCACCTGCCTATTTCCCTCTCACACTGTCGACAACCCCTCTCTATTTGTGAGCTAACCTCCTCTCTCCCAGTCACTTCATTTCAATTTCCTCCCCCCAACCTTTCTAGTTTAAATTCTCCCCAATAGCCTTAGCAATCCTCCCCACCAGGATATTGGTTCATCCTGGGATTTAAGTGCAACCCATCCTTTTTGTACTGGTCATACCTGCCCCAAAAGAGGTCCCAGTGATCCAGAGACCTGAATCCCTGCCCCCTGCTCCAATCCCTCAGCCACACCTTCATCCTCCACCTCATTCCAATTCTACTTTCACTATCTTGTGGCACAGGCAGCAATCCCAGGATTACTACCTTTATGTTCCTTCTCAACTCCCTATATTCTCTTTTCAGGACCTCTTCCCTTTTCCGACCTATGTCATTGGTCCCAATATGTACCACGACCTCTGGCTCCTCTCCTTCCCACTTCAGGATATCTTGGGCATGATCATCCCAAGAAACATTCCGGATCCCGGCACCAGGGAGGCAAACTACCATCCGAGTTTCTCGACTCCATGGAATCGTCTGTCCAACCCCCTCACTACAGATTCCCCTATCACTACCTGTCTTTCTCCTTTTCTTTCCTACCCTTTCTTTACCCTTCTGAGCCACAAGGCAGGACTCTGTGCTGGAGGCATGGCCACTGTTGCTTCCACCAGGTAGGCTGTTCTCCCCAACAGTACTCAGACAGGAGTATTTATTGCTAAGGGGCACATCCACCGGGGTGCTCTCTAGCACCTTTCCTCTTCCTAACAGTGACGTACTTGCCTGCCTCCCGAGGCCCCGGTGTGACCACCTGCCTGTAACTCCATTCTATCACCTCCTCACTCTCCCTGACCAGACAAAGATCCTCGAGCTGCAGCTCCAGTTCCCTAATGCAGTCCCTTAGGAACTACAGCGCAGATATAAGTGTTCAGGAGGCCAGGAGATTCCAGGAACTCCCACATCTGACACTGAGAAAAACTGACCTCACACTCATAATTCCCCCTGTCTTCAAATAACACAGGAAAAACTAAGAACTAAACCTACCCTGTCTCACCCATTTCTGCCTAAGGCTGTTGAGCCAAAGCCCTTCAGCCTTTACTTTGCTACCTGCTCACTCCGCTACTGACACTGCCCACTGGATAGTGCTGACTGCTTTTTAAACCTCGCGCGCACTACTGCTGACTTCAAACACCTGCACAGTCTGAAAAAAACTCAGTGCAGGTGTCCCTCACTCAACTCCCATTCTGAAGAGTCAGCTATTCTTTAGGTCAGTGTGATTACATTCATCTTGTTCTACTCAAAACTTTAAAGGTGATAGTTTGGAAACAGGAAGATAAATTATTTTTGATGATTGGATTGATAAAAGTAGATGCCATATAATGTGGGTAAACATGTAATAATAGGAAGTCAGATTGTTACTTGAATGGATGTAAATTGAGAGGGGTGGATATTCAGCAAGACGTTGGTGTCCTCGTGCATCAGTTGTGAAAGTCAGCATACAAGTACAGCAGACAGCAAAGAAGGCAAATGGTATATTGGCCTTCATAGCGAGAGGATTTGAATATAGGAATGTTTTGCTGCAATTGTATAGGACATTGGTGAGGCCACACCTGCAGTATTGTGTGCAGTTTTGGGAGTACAACAAAGATTTACCAGAGTGATTCCTGGGATGGCAGGTCTGTCATATGGGGAGACACTTAGTCGGTTAAGATTATATTCACTGGAGATATAAGAGTGAGAAGGGATCTCATAGAAATTTTAAAAATTCCAGCAGAGTTAGACAGGATACATTCAGAAAGAATGTTTCTGATGATGGGGGGAGTCCAGAACTAGGGGCCATAGTTTGACGTTAAGAGATGAACCTTTTAGAACTGAGATGCAGAACTGTGTGCAGTTTTGGTCGCCGCATTCGAGGAAGGATATATTGGTCTTGGAAGGAGTGCAGAGAAGGTTTACTAGGCTGATACCAGAGATAGGGCATTGGATTATGAGGAGAGACTGAATAGGCTGAGAGGGGATCTTGTAGAGACGTATAAGATAATGAAGGGGATGGATAAGGTAGAGGTTGAGAGACTCTTCCCGTTTAACAAAGATAGCAGGACTAGAAGGCACAGCATAAGAGGGGGCAGTTGAGATTGGAGTTCAGGAAGGGTTTCTTCACGCAAAGGGTGAATCTTTGGAATTCTCTGCCTGATGAGGTGGTGGAGGCTTCCTCACTGAATATGTTCAAGTCAAGAGTGGATAGGTTTTTGATTAACAAGGGAATTAAGGGTTATGGGGAGAAAGTGGGAAAGTGGTACTGAACCACTACAGATCAGCCATGATCTTATTGAATGGCGGAGAAGGCTCGAAGGGCTGGATGGCCGACTCCTGCTCCTATTTCTTATGTTCTTATATGAGGAGAAATTTCTTCACCCAGAGTGTGGTGAATGTGTGGAATTCAGTATCACAGAAAGCTAAGGTAAAACGTCTGATTTCACGATGAAATTAGAAAATTAGATATAGCTCTAGGGGCTAAAGGGATCAAGGGATTGGGGGATGGGAGAGGGGGGGATGGGAGAGGGGGGGATGGGAGAGGGGGGGGGGGGGAATGGGAGAGGGGGGGGATGGGAGAGGGGGGGGATGGGAAGGGGGGGAGATGGGAGAGGGGGGGATGGGAGGGGGGGGGAAATGGGAGGGGGGGGGGGAGGGGAAAGGGGAGGGGGGGATGGGGAGAGGGGGGGAGGCGGGAGAGGGGGGGAGCGGGAGAGGGGGGGAGCGGGAGAGGGGAGCGGGAGAGGGGGGGAGCGGGAGAGGGGGGGAACGGAGATGGGGGGACAGGAGGGGAGGGGGGGGCGGCGGGAGGGGAGGGGGGGGGGCGGGAGGGGGGGAAACGGGAGAGGGGGGGGGAAACGGCAGGTTAGCATTGTGACCTAGCATTAGTGAACCAGTGGTTAGCATTGTTGCCCTCACAGCACCAGGGACTGGAGTTCGATTCCTAGCTTGGGTGACTGTCAGGAGTCTGCACGTTCTCCCTGTGTCTGCATGGGTTTCCTCTGGGTGCTTCGGTTTCCTCCCGCAGTCCGAAAGACGTGCTGGTTAAGGTACATTGGCCATGCTAAATTCTCCCTCAGTATATCTGAACAGGCACTGGAGCATGGCAACTAGGGGATTTTCACAGTAATTTCATTGCAGTGTTAATGTAAGCCTACTTGTGACATTAATAAATAAATATAAAACTTGAACTTAAGATAGGTTTTTGCAACAATAGTTTTATGAGCATCATTCCGCATTTTGTCTCAAATTTGGTTTTTAATCCATAGATCTATAAACATGGACAGGGATCGCGTATAGAAGTGGGAACATCGCGGTGGTGGGCTCGTTGGGCCAAAGGGCCTGTTTCCCGTGCTGTTTTGTTCTTTGTTTATTTATTGGAATTCAGATTTCATCATCTGCTGTGATAGGATCAAACGCTGCGTCTCCAATGCATCACTCTGGCTTTCTGGATCTCAGTCCAGCGAAAATATCAGTGCTGGACCATCTCCTACAAATCCCACAGTGGAACCGGTTTTCTCCCATTTTTGATTAGTCTCCTTCTCCCCTGCTGTGCTCATTACTCCTTCCCCACCGCTATCCCATTATACCAAACTCTCCCTTATCCCAAAAAGTCCTCTCCTCCTAGCTCCAATATCCAGTCTATCCTATTTTCAATATTAACCAACCGGTCCTCATTGTTGGCACAGTGACACACTGATTAGCACTGCTTGAATCACAGTGCCAGGGACCCAGGTTCGATTCCCAGCTTGGATCACTGCCTGTGGGGAGTTTGCATGTTCTCCCCGTATCTGTGTGGATTTCTGCCAGGTTCTCTGGTTTCTTCCCACAGGTCAGGTGCAT
The DNA here is from genome assembly GCA_024679065.1 of Sphyrna mokarran. Classification (NCBI taxonomy): domain Eukaryota; kingdom Metazoa; phylum Chordata; class Chondrichthyes; order Carcharhiniformes; family Carcharhinidae; genus Sphyrna; species Sphyrna mokarran. Next base: position 700,405 of record JAGIQG010000004.1, on the reverse strand, counting down.
TGACCCAACAGGCGCCAGAGTGTGGCAATCAGGGGAATTTCATAGTAACTTCAGTACATCATTAGTGTAAGCCTTATGACTAATAAATAAATATTTTGTCCTCCTTAACCAGTTAAATCTCATTTTGTCCCTGTTAATCAATCTTCCGTCCCATTTCAAAAGCGAGTATTCCTACAATGTGTGTGATTAGGCTTAGAGTATTGTGAGCTTCAGCCAATGCAGTATAACTCTGGTCACCTTTATCTGTCTGCAGATCCTGAACCTGTATGATTCATGGATCTCCTTTCTCAGTAGTGTGCGTTACTGGATGGCCTTTAATGTGGAACGGGCCTGTCAGTCCTACTTTGGCTGTGTTCAGTGCATCAGTGGGCCACTGGGCATGTACCGTAACCCTCTGCTGCGCCTTTTCCTGTGTGACTGGTACAGTCAGCAGTTTCTGGGTTCCAAGTGCAGCTTTGGAGATGACCGACACCTCACCAACCGAGTGCTAGGCCTAGGCTTCAAGACCAAGTACACAGCCCGCTCCCGCTGCCTGACTGAAACACCAAGTCGCTACCTTCGCTGGCTCAACCAACAGACCCGCTGGAGTAAGTCCTATTTCCGCGAGTGGCTGTATGGTGCACTCTGCTTCCACAAGCACCATCCGTGGATGACATACGAGGCTGTAGTCAGTGGCTTCTTCCCCTTCTTCCTTACAGGCACCGTGTTACAGCTCTTCTACAGAGGCCGACTTTGGAACATCCTGCTGTTTCTGCTGGCTGTACAAGGGGTAGGTGTGCTGAAGGCCAGCTTTGCCTGCCTACTTCGGGGATCAGTGCAAATGCTCTTCCTGTCCCTCTACTCGCTACTGTACATGTCCAGCCTCCTGCCCGCCAAACTTTTTGCCCTGCTCACCATTAATCGGCCTGGCTGGGGCACATCAGGGCGCCGCAAGCTTGTGGTTAATCTTGTGGGCCTGCTGCCTGTTTCTGTCTGGTTTGTGGTGTTGTCCGGGGGTCTGGGGTACACCATCTACCGAGAAAGCCAGCAGCCACTGCCCAACACCGAGTGGCCTTTCCTCATCATTGGCTCTACCATATACGCCTGTTACTGGCTGCTGCTGCTTGGTCTCTACCTGGGCATTGTGTCCAAACCCTGTGGCCGCAAGCAACAGCACTGCGACCTGGCCTTACTGGAGGCCTAAAACCCAGCCACCAGGGTCTTGATACCATCAGAACTCCTGCTGCCTGGGATGAGTCCTGGAGTATTCTTTTTCTCAATTTTTACTTATTTAAGGAAAAGTGTTTAAGAAAAAGGGGTGATATTTCTTCAGCATTGTCAGAGGGACCTGCTATTAACACCCCAAGGTATCATACGAGGAATTAGAACCCCAAGTTGGGTGTGGGGGAGTTAGCACCTTGCGGTGGGGGGTGTAAATACAGCATTAGTATTAAGCAGGTGTTGCTATTCAGAACAGAACCCTGGCACATCTCCTAATCTTTTGTTAGAGCCTATTTGCATATTTATACAGAACTTCAGTCTGGTTCTGCCGATGTTCTCTCAGACCACAATGTGGAAAAAAGAAACTCTCATTTCAAGGGAATTAAATCACTGAACTAGCAACCTCTTGTTTACAATACTGCTGTTTTTCAAAAATTTAACTTATTTTATTTTTGTATGAATGTATTTGTCAGACTCTGTATTTAATAAAGTACCTGAGCTTCACTTACTGCCGGTGAACAGATTTTAACTCAAAACTTGTATAATATTTGAGGTGAAAGTGCATGATAGTCTTTGTAAGGTACACATTAGAAAATTAGTACACATTAATAATTCCTGTCCAGGACTGTACACACAACCTCTATTTTTTAACAATCATTTTGGGGGTTTTAAATTCTGATGTTTTATATGAACTTTTAACAAAATAAAGATTTAATACCTGAACATACCTGCTGGTGTGTCCAGTCCATGTGTCAGAGTCATTGTTAACGAGTGTCAACTGATACAGAACAAAAATGCTGTGGGAAAATAAAATCAGCAGGCCAGACACTAACAACAAAACTGACCAGAGACTTTCATTGCTGGCTCATCGAATGTTTTTGTATGGGAAAGGGACACACATCCCATTTGTTTCTCACTCAGGGATCAATGAGCAGATTTCGGAAATGTATGATGAAATTTAAAGATAAGTCTTCCTTTATGAAGACAGAAGCAAAGTTGAATTTAATTCTTCAGCCATTTCTTTATTTCCTGTTATGAATTCTCCTGTTTCTGATCGTAAGGGAACTACATTCATTTTTGTCAATGTTTTTCTCTTTATATACCTATAGAAACTTGTAGTCAGTTTTTACGTTTCCCATTCGCTTGCTTTCATACTCTTATTTTCCCTTCTTAATCAATCCCTCGGTCTTCCTTTGTTGAACTTTAAATTACTCCCAATCTTCAGGTATATTGCTTTTTCTTCCAATCTGTATGCTTCCTCTTTGAATCTAATACTGTCTCTAATTTCCTTTGTAAGCCATGGTTTGGCCACAATTCCCTTACACTCTTGAGCCAAATGGGAACAAACAACTTTTGCTTGAATGCGTGTCTGCTGTTTTTCCTTTCAGTAACATTTCCCAGTCCATCATTGGTCAATTCATGCCTCATCCCATCGTAGTTGCCTTTGAAATTCTGGTCTCAGAATCAACTACATCACTATCCACCTTGATAAAGAATTCTACCACATTATGGTCACTCATCCCCAAAAGTTCTCTCACAATTAGATTGCTAACTAAACCTTTCTCATTGCACAACACCTCAGTCCAAGATTGGTTCCTCACTGTATTGCTCCAGAAAACCATCCCATATGCATTCCAGAAATTCCTCCTCTATTGTACTGTAACCAAATTGACTCTCCCACTCTATATGTAGATTAATTTGGAATTCTCCCTAAATTGTCTCAAATTTGGTTTTTAATCCATAGATCTATAAACATAGACAGGGATCGCAGGTAGAGGTGGGAACATTGGGGTGGCGGTGCGGGCTCGTTGGGCCAAAGGGCCTGTTTCCCGTGCTGTTTTGTTCTTTGTAAAGTCACCCAGAATCACATGAATTTCTGATTTCAGTTAATATATTTAAAATTTAAACTACTTCAGTTGCAGTTTATGTCCAAAATATGTCCCTATCTTTAGTTCTGATGAAAAATCAAACTGAATTGAAACATTCACTGCTTTCAGATGCCATCACACCTGTTCCCCATAAAGACAGAACTACAGTGGGTGTTTAATTCCTCTGTCATTTCCTTGTTCTCTAGTATAAATTCACCCATTTTACAGTGTAAGGGACCCACATATGTCTTCACTAACCAAGCATTACCCCTGAACAACTGGATTACTAGTCCAGTGACATTACCATTATGTCACCACATCTCCAGGAAATAATCATTGTAACTTGTTTGACACTTTATGTCACAAACATTGCTTGATGGTTAGCAGCTCAAGCATGACTATTATCCAGATCCTGCTGTATATTCTACTTTGTATATAGATATCACTGTTGTAAGTGTATTGGAACAGCTTGCTAGGGAAGCACTGATTTCTGGAGCTTCAGCACTACTGCCAGATATTTTCAGGGCCCATAGCTTGTACACTCAAGTTATTTCAGGATATCAGAGGGAATCAGATTGTCTGAAGATTGGCACTAATGATGACGAGGATCTCAGGTGGTATGTCACATCCTGTCCAGATTCCTTTCTAGAGCCAGCACATTCTATTGTGTCTGAGCCAACACAGGTGATTTCATTGCTGCATATGGTGAAATATTCCAAAAATTATTTGTCCTTCTAGTAGGTCTCTAATTGAATCAAAAGTCCTTGTTTCATAGTTCCTGTTAAGATACTGTTAGTGAGACTTAATAAAAGGAAATCTTCAAAATTAACAAGTTTGTAATTAAACATGTTTTAAACACAGGTTCATCTTTTAAGGATCTATTTTCTGAAGCAAAGTCCCTGAAGAAAATGCTACCGGCATTCTGTGGACATCACAAATTGCAGCATTTAACAGTCAGTATTTAGTCACCTGATGATATGGAGATGTGATGATATGGAGTCTATAAGTGCGCACACTCCCATTAGAGCTTTTTAGGGACGTTAGTAATAATGGGCTTTGGTCGGGTTTTAAAGATGATTTTTTTCTTGATGATTGCGGTGACGAGGTAATGACACGCAGCACTTTCTTCACTCACTCCTTGCTCAATTCTCTCAATTTCCATTGGACTCTCGGCTCCTACCCGTGTGGAAGTCTTTTTTACCAGCACTACAAACGGCTTTTCCAGGTGGCTGACTTTACCATACAAGATATGGTGACCGATTATCAGTAGTGGAATTCCCTGGGACAGAGAAAGACAGTATTATTTACACCAGGAATCACTCAATCGAAAAAATAACAAAGCAAAACAATCTTACTAAGCAACATCCGGTACGTGTAATGTTGTGCTTCAATCAGGAATCTCCTTTTCTAATAAGAGTCAGATACGGTACTGAACTACACATAACCGAAAGGGCAGAGTGACTGAGTATTGAGACAAGTGCACGTGGATCTGTACAAGGATATCTGGCCGATTTTGTAATTGTCGTTGCGGCGGGGCGGGGTGGGGTGCGGCAGGGTGGGGGGGCAGTGAGTATCAGGTACAAAGTTGTGGAGAGACTATGGAGGAGCAAAGGCGTTTACAGTGCAAAAGGAGGCCATTCTGCCCACCCTGTCTGCACCTGTCGGTGTGATGGGTGGGAGAAGTGTGCATTAGGGAAGGGTTTTTGGTGGGGGAGGAGGTGTCTGTGTCTCTCCAGGGGGAGGGGTGGTATTGGATGGTGGGCGCATTTTCTGGGGGTGGGCGGGTTACCTCGCTGCTGAAGTGAAGATCTCCCATGAGGTTTCCAGGGAGGCCGGTGTGGCCTCGGGCCTCAATTTCCCCCTGAAGCTCCAACAGTAGCCACTCGGAACGCAAACCATCACCGGAGCTGAAAATAAACAAATCATTTCAAGTGCTGCAAGTGGAAAATAAACAGACCAGAGCAAAGAAATTCCACAAAAATTCCCAGCACCCCCCGTCCCCAATTTCCTCTCCCATCATCCCCCCCACACTCTTCCCCCACGTCCCCCTTCCTCCACACCAACGCCCCCTTCCCTACCCCCCTCACGTCCCCCTCCCCTCCCCCAACAACGTCCCCCCCCCCTCTCCCAACGTACCCCTGTTAACATCTCCACCCCCCCCCTCCCCTTTCCCCCCCCCCCCTCCTCCCCTCCCAACGTCCCTCCCCTCCCCCCAACGTCCTCCCTCCCCCAACGTCCCCCTCCCCTTCCCCCCCCACGTCCCCCCTCCCCTTCCCCCCCAGAACGTCCCCCCTCCCCTCCCCCAAACGTCCCCCTCCCTTCCCCCCCAACGTCACCCCTCCCCCAACGTCACCCCTCCCCCCCCCCCCCGTCACCCCGTCTCCCCTCCCCTTACCCCCCAACGTCACCCTCCCCCAATGTCCCCCCTCCCCTTCCCCCCAACGTCCCCCCCCTCCCCCCCAACGTCCCCCCTCCCCTCCCCCCCCGCCCCCTTCCCCTCCCCCCCCAACGTCCCTCCTCTCCTCCCCCTCCAATCCCCCCTCCCGTTCCCCCCCAACGTCCCCTCCCCCCCCCAACGTCCCCCTCCCCTCCCCCCCCAACGTCCTCCCTCCCCTTCCCCCCCAACGTCCCCCCCCTTCCCCCCCCAACGTCCCCCCTCCCCTTCCCCCCCAACGTCCCCCCCTCCCCTTCCTCCCCAAACGTCCCCCTCCCCTTCCCCCCACGTCCCCCTCCCCTTCCCCCCCAACGTCGCCCTTCCCCTTCCCCCCCAACGTCACCCCCTCCTTCCCCCCAACGTCACCCCTCCCCTTCCCCCGTCACACCCCTCCCCTTCCCCCCCAACGTCACCCCTCCCAACGTCCCCCCCCCTTCCCCCCAACGTCCCCCCTCCCCTTCCCCCCCCATGTCCCCCCTTCCCCTTCCCCCCAACGTCGCCCCCCCCTTCCCCTACCCCCCCCCCCACCCCCCCCTCCCCTACCCCTCCCGTCCCCCCTCCCCTACCCCCCCAAACGTCCCCCCTCCCCTACCCCCCAAACGTCCCCCCCTCCCCTACCCCTAACCCCCCCAGTCCCCCCCTCCCCTCCCCCCCCCTCCCCTACTTCGGCCTCCCTCCCCCTCCCCCCTTCCCCTCCTCCCCTCCCAGATCTCCCCTCCACCCCCTCCTCCCCCCCTCCCTCCCCCAGTCTCCTCCACCCCCTTCTCCCCTCCCTCCTCTTTTTCCCTCCCCCCTCCCACCCCTTCCCTCCTCCTCTTCCCTCCCCAACCTCTCCCCTCTCCCCCTCCTCCTCCCCCCCCCTCCCCTCCCCTCCCCTCTCCCCCCCCTCGCCTCCTCCCTCCTCCCCCCTCCCTCCCCCCCTCCCCTCCTCCCCCCCCCCCTCCTCCCCCCCCCCCCTCCTCCCCCCTCCTCCCCTCCCCCCCCCCCCCTCCTCCTCCCTCCCTCCCTCCTCCCCCCCTCCCCCCCCTCCCTCCTCCCCCCCCCCTCCCTCCCTCCTCCCCCCTCCCTCCCTCCCCCTCCCCCCCCTCCCCCCCTCCCCCCTCCCCCCCCTCCCCCCTCCCTCCCTCCCCCCCTCCCCCCTCCCCCTCCCTCCCCCTCCCTCCTCCCCCCCCCTCCCTCCTCCCCCCCTCCCCCTCCCTCCCCCCCTCCTCCCTCCCCCCCCTCCCCCCTCCCCCCCTCCCCCCCCTCCCCCCCCCTCCTCCCCCTCCCCCCCCTCCCCCCCCCCCCCCCTCCTCCCCCCCCCCTCCCTCCCCCCTCCCCCCCTCCCCCCTCCCCCCCCTCCCCCCCCCCCCCCCCCTCCTCCCCCCTCCCCCTCCCTCCCTCCCCCCCCCCCCCCCTCCCCCCTCCCTCCCCCCCCCCCCCCCCCCCCTCCCCCCTCCTCCTCCCCCCCCCCCCCCCCCCTCCCCTCCCTCCCCCTCCCCCCCTCCCCCCCCCTCCCCCTCCCTCCCCCCCTCCCCCCCTCCCCCCCCTCCTCCCCCCCCCTCCCCCCCTCCCCCCTCCCCCTCCCCCTCCCCCCCCCCTCCCCCCCCCTCCTCCCCCTCCCTCCCCCCCTCCCTCCCCCTCCCCCCCCCTCCCCCTCCCCCCTCCCCCCCCCCTCCCCCCCCTCCCCCTCCCTCCCCCCCCCCCCCCCCCCGCCCCCCCCCCCCCCTCCCTCCCTCTCCCCCTCCCCCTCCCCCCCCTCCCCCCCCTCCCCCCCTCCCCCCCTCCCTCCCCCCCCCCCTCCTCCCCCCCTCCCCCCCCCCCCCTCCCTCCCCCCCTCCCCTCCCCCCTCCCGCCCCCTCCCCCCTCCATCCCTCCCCCCTCCCCGGCCCCTGCATGTGAATCGGGATTTGCACCTCTTCAATCTCCCGCCATCCGCCCCCCCCCTGACGCTACCGTCATTTCCGTTACTGTCATTTCCGGCAGTCTGTATTTCCGGGTCAGGGGTCAGCACGCGGGGTTGCCATGGGGAGTTTTTGCTGCACCGGGTTCGCTTCTTCTCCTTCATCCCGAGCGGGATCCGCGCCCTGGCCCGAGATGGCCGCGGGCAGCGCCTGGCTCTGGCCGGAGCAATGCAGCCTGGAAATCTTCAGCCTGACCAACAACTACAAGCCAGGAGAAGGTAAATCCCCGAATCACCCCCCCCCGAATCACCCCCCCCCCGAATCACCCCCCCCCCCGAATGCCGAATCACCCCCCCCCCCGAATCACCCCCCCCCCCCGAATCACCCCCCCCGAATCATCCCCCCCCCCCCGAATCACCCACCCCCCACAATCACCCCCACACATCACCCCCCACAATCACCCCCCCATCACCCCCCACAATCACCCCCCACAATCACCCCCCACATCACCCCCCACAATCACCCCCACAATCACCCCCCCCACCCCCCACAATCACCCCCCACAATCACCCCCCACAATCCCCCACAATCACCCCCACAATCACCCCCACAATCACCCCCCACAATCACCCCCCACACATCACCCCCCACAATCCCCCCACAATCACCCCCCACAATCACCCCCCACAATCACCCCCACATGTGAAGACATTGGAAAAGGTGCAGAGGAGGTTTACCAGGATGTAGAACATAGAACATTACAGGCGCAGAACAGGCCCTTCGGCCTTCAATGTTGCACCGACCAATTAAGAAAAAGCAATGACCCTCTAACCTAAACCATTCCCTTTTCATCTATAAACTTATCTACTAACGTCTTAAAAGAGGTTATCTACTAGCCTCTTAAATGCTCCAAACTTGGCGCATCTACAATTGCAGCAGGCAAGGCATTCCATACCCTTACCACCCTCTGGGTAAAGAAAGGATGTTGCCTGGTATGATGGGTAGGTCTTATGAGGAAAGGCTAAGGGACTTGAAGTTATTTTCATTAGAGAGAAGGCTAAGAGGTGACTTAATAAAGACATATAAGATGATCAGAGGGTTAGATAGGGTGGATAGTGAAACCCTTTTTCCTCAGATGGAGATGGATAACTTGAGGGGACATAGCTTTAAATTAAGGGTTGGTAGTAATAGGACAGATGCCAGAGGTGGGTTCTTTACTCAGAGGGTAGTAAGGGCGTGGAATGCCCTGCCTGCAGCAGTTGTGGATTCATCAAGTTTAAGGGCGTTCAAATGGTCAGTGGATAGGAATATGGATAGCATTGGAATAGTTTAGGATAGAGGGTCATAAAATTGGTTCCATTGGTTGGCGCAACGTCGAGGGCCAAAGGGCCTGTACTGCGCTGTAATGTTCTATGTTCTAACATGGGACTTCATCTGGCTGTTATTATCCTTCAATCAACATTACTGGTTGGGGGTTGTTGATGTACGCATATTGGTTTAAACATTTTCCTTCATTGAAATGGTCACTACCCTTAAATAATTGATTACACAAACTACTTGGTCATGGGAATGTTTGAAGCATGTAATGATACTTGCACAACATTGAAGAAGCATCTGGACGAGTACTTCAATCAGCAAAGCTCAGCAGGCTGTGGTGCAAGTGCTGGGAAATGGGATTAGTATCGATTGATATTTGGTTGGTATAGATATGGTGAACTGAACATAGAACATTACAGCATAGAACATTACAGCACAGAACAGGCCCTTCGGCCTTCGATGTTGCGCCGACCAATATAAAAAGCAATGCCCCTCCAAACTAAACCATTCCCTTCTCTACCATATACTTATCAACTAACCTCTTAAACGCCACCAAACTTGGCGCATCTACAACTGCTGCAGGCAGGGGCATTCCACTCCCGAACAACCCTTTGGGTAAAGAACCTACCTCTGATATCCGTCCTATACCTATCACCCCTTAATTTAAAGCTGTGTCCCCTCGTGCTAGCTTTCTCCATCCTAGGAAAAAGGCTATCACTGTCCACCCTATCTAAACTCTAATCATCTTATATGTTTCAATAAGGTCTCCTCTTAGCCGCCTTCTTTCTAACGAAAACAACCTCAAATCCCTCAGCCTCTCCTCATAAGACCTGCCCTCCATACTTGGCAACATCCTGGTAAACCTCCTCTGTACCCTCTCCAATGCCTCCACATCTTTCTTATAATGCGGGGACCAGAACGGCACACAATACTCCAAGTGCGGCCGCACTAGAGTTTTGTACAGTTGCAACATGACGTTGCGGCTCGAAATTCAATCCCCCTACCAATAAAAGCTAAGACTCCGTATGCCTTCTTAACAACCTTCTCGACTTGACTGCCTACTTTCAGGGATCTATGCACATACACACCAAAATCCCTCTGTTCATCTAGACTACTAAGAATCCTACCATTTGCCCTATACTCTAAACATTTATTATTTCTGCCATAGTGCATTACCTCACACTTTTCCACATTAAACTCCATTTGCCAACTCTCGGCCCAGCTCTGCAACTTGTCCAAGTCCCTCTGCAAACTATAACACCCCTCTTCACTATCTACCACTCCACCGACTTTAGTGTCATCTGCAAATTTACTAATCCATCCTTCAATACCTCATCCAGATCATTTATAAAAATTACAAACAGCAGGGGCCCCAAAACAGTCCCCTGAGGTACACCACTTGTAACCGAACTCCACGATGAATATCTCCCATCAACCACCACCCTCTGTCTTCTATCTGCTAGCCAATTCCTAACCCAATTAGCTAAATCACCCTCTATCCCATACATCTGCATTTTCTGCAGAAGTCTTCCATGAGCCACCTTATCAAACGCCTTACTAAAGTCCATATATACCACATCAACCGCCTTATCCCCATCCACCTCCTTAGTCACTTTTTCAAAAAACTCAATGAAGGTCCTGTTTCTGTGCTGTCCAATTCTGTGACATGTGTTCATCGTTTTCCTTTCTGCATTGACTGCTTACATCCTGGAATGTGATCATTTATTAGCCTTTTGGCTAAGACTAAACCCAAGATGGCTGTAATGCCTTATCTTGTCAACTTTGAATTTGTATCTTTCTCCTGGGGATCTTGAATTTTGAATTCTCTTTTTGGAGCAAGTAAAAGATGGATTTGGATTTACCCAGTCCCAGAGCATTGGCTTTGTAACTTTCAAGATATGGGGGGGGTGGGCCTGGATAAGATGTGAGTCAGTGCAGACTTGATGGGCTGAATGGCCTCCTTCTACGCTCAAGATTCTGTGGTTCAATGTTTCATACAGTGTACTATTGATTAACAGAAGGCTATGCACACAGCACATCCTGATTAATTGAATCCTTTCTGTTTATAGATCATTCCTGGGAATGAGAAGCGATCTATTGAAGCAGTCAGCTGGGTTGGTGATAATCGGCTTCTGACTGTTGGATTAAATGGAGAAATCATTGAATTTGACCTGCAGAGACTCTGCCCAAAGTACAGACTAGATGCTTATGGAGGCCCGCTTTGGTGTATGAGCTGTAACAGTGAGGAGACTCACTTGGCGGTTAGTATAAAGTGATCTTGTTGAAGATGATGGCTATGTAGTAAAATATCAAAAATTGTGGTGACTGCCCTGGACACCCAAAGATACAAATCTTTCTTTTTTATATTTGCTGTCTCTGTCCTGGGAGTGTTTGATGGGGATAGTGTAGAGGGAACTTTACTCTGTGTCTAACCCCATGCTGTACCTGTCCTGGGAGTGTTTGATGGGCATGATGTAGAGATGCCGGCGTTGGACTGGGGTAGTAAGAATTTAGCAACACCAATTCTTACTGAGTGTTTGATGGGGACAGTGTAGAGGGAGCTTTACTCTATATTTAGCCTACATTGTACCTTTGACAATGGGGGACATACAATTTGAATGAAGTGAAAAACGTTATTTGAATATGATTGCTAAACCTCGTTGTTTCTGGCCTGTTCTGTGTGCACTGGTCACTGATGGTTTTTGTCTCTGCCTACAGGTCGGATGTGAAGATGGCTCAGTCAAATTGTTTGCAATTGTTCCAGAAAATCTTCAGTTTGAGAGAAATCTGGATCGCCAAGAAGGTGCCAAGCACAGCCCCCTTTCTATCACAGTAGCAATCTTGAACCCAACATCACAGTTTGACTGGAGGCACATTCAGGCAGTCACTATGTCTCTATGTTACCCCCATCTGTAAATGTTGTTGGAATGTGTGTTTGCCAGATGGTGGGAGGGTTATAAGAGTTTCTTTGTCACTATTATTAGGTTATGAATAAAGATACAAGCCAACATGTGGCTGAAAAGAGTGAATGGATTTCAGACAATTGGTAGCATGGTGATTATATTATTAATTAATTATTAATTTTATAAGTACAAAGAGCAGGCAGGCTGTGTGCGAATCTCCTAGCATCTTCAAAACCTCAGATACACCTGGGGGAAATGGCTTCATGATGATGGAAGATGCAGCAACAATCAAATTCATTGCACTATGGCTAGTTCTGCTGCAGAGAAGTAAAATGTGTGGGAATGCGATAGAGGAGATTGAATGATTGGGGAATTGGCAGATATTTTTGTGGCTATAAATGAGATACCAGGATGGTATGTTGCCTCCTTGGTGCTAGGATCAAGGATGTCTCAGAGAGGCTACAGGATGTTCTGAAAGGGGAGGTTGAACCGTCAGTGGTCATGGTGCACCTTGGTACAAATGATAGAGGTAACAAAAAGATGATGATGTTCTAAAAGCAGTCTAGGGAGTGTTAGGAAGCAAGTTGAAAAATAGACCTCAAAGGTAATGATCTCAGGATTAGTGCCAGGGCCATGTGCTACTCAGAGCAGAAACTGCAGGATATAGCGGATGAATACGTGGCTAAAGAGATGGTGCAAGGGGAAGGTTTTTGAATTCCTGGGACATTGGGACCAGCTTTGGAGGAGATGGGACCAGTTCATACTGAACATTTTGTACTTGGGCAGGACTAGGGCAGATGTCCCAGCACAGGTAGTTGCTTGAGTGGTTGGGGAGGTTTTAAACTAAAATAGAAGGGAGAAGGGAACCTAAACAAGGAATCAGAGGAAGGGGAACCAAGGACAAGAACAAAAAGGAGAATAAGAAAAATGATAGAGAAATCATGGGCTGGAATCAGAAACAAGGTCACAGTGAAAAATAATAGGAATGGGACAAAGAATATTAAAAGACAAGCCTAGCGCTTTATACTTTAATGTGCAAAGTATTCGCAGTAAAGTGGATGAATTAATCCCTTAAGTAGAAATGGATATGGTATAGTTGGGATTACAGAGACTAGGGATTGGAACTGGACATCCATGATATTCAGTATTCAGGAAAGACGGACAAAAATGAAAAGGCGATTGGGTTGCATTGCTGGTTAAAGAGAAAATTATTGCAATGAATGTATGATGTGGAACATGTGTGGGTCGAGCTGAAAACACCAAGGGACAAAAAAGTTGTATGTAGATCCCAAAACTGTAGGGTGAAGTTGTGGCGCATTTAGCAGGAAATTGGAGATCTATCAATAAAGGACTATCTATAGAACATAGAACATTACAGCACAGAACAGGCCCTTCGGCCTTCGATGTTGCGCCGACCAATATAAAAAGCAATGCCCCTCCAAACTAAACCATTCCCTTCTCTTCCATAGACTTATCAACTAACCTCTTAAACGCCACCAAACTTGGCGCATCTACAACTGCTGCAGGCAGGGCATTCCACTCCCGAACCACCCTTTGGGTAAAGAACCTACCTCTGATATCCGTGCTATAACTATCACCCCTTAATTTAAAGCTGTGTCCCCTCGTGCTAGCTTTCTCCATCCTAGGAAAAGGCTATCACTGTCCACCCTATCTAAACCTCTAATCATCTTATATGTTTCGATTAGGTCCCCTCTTAGCCGCCTCCTTTCTAACGAAAACAACCTCAAATCCCTCAGCCTCTCTTCATAAGACCTGCCCTCCATACCAGCCAACATCCTGGTAAACCTCCTCTGTACCCTCTCCAATGCCTCCACATCTTTCTTATAATGCGGGGCCCAGAACTGCACACAATACTCCAAGTGCGGCCGCACTAGAGTTTTGTACAGTTGCAACATGACGTTGCGGCTCCGAAATTCAATCCCTATACCAATAAAAGCCAAGACTCCATATGCCTTCCTAACAACCTTCTCGACCTGACTGCCTACTTTCAGGGATCTATGCACATACACACCAAGATCCCTCTGTTCATCTAGACTACTAAGAATCCTACCATTTGCCCTATACTCTACACATTTATTATTTCTGCCATAGTGCATTACCTCACAATTTTCCACATTAAACTCCATTTGCCACCTCTCGGCCCAGCTCTGCAACTTGTCCAAGTCCCTTTGCAAACTATAACACCCCTCTTCACTATCTACCACTCCACCGACTTTAGTGTCATCTGCAAATTTACTAATCCATCCGTCAATACCCTCATCCAGATCATTTATAAAAATTACAAACAGCAGGGGCCCCAAAACAGACCCCTGAGGTACACCACTTGTCAACGAACTCCAAGATGAATATCTCCCATCAACCACCACCCTCTGTCTTCTATCTGCTAGCCAATTCCTAACCCAATTAGCTAAATCACCTCTATCCCATACATCTGCATTTTCTGCAGAAGTCTTCCATGGGCCACCTTATCAAACGCCTTACTAAAGTCCATATATACAACATCAACCGCCTTACCCCCATCCACCTCTTTAGTCACTTTTTCAAAAACCTCAATGAGGTTAGTAAGGCACGACCTACCCTTCACAAAACCATGCTGACTATCCCCAATCAATTCATTTCTCTCTAAATAACTATAAATCCTATCCCTAATAATTCTCTCCAATACTTTGGCCACAACAGAAGTAAGACTCACTGGCCTATAATTCCCTGGAAGGTCTCTCTTCCCCTTCTTGAACAATGGGACCACATTCGCTATCCTCCAGTCCTCCGGAACCACACCCGTAACCAACGACGACCTGAAGATCAGAGCCAGAGGCTCTGCATTCTCCTCTCTTGCCTCCCAGAGAATCCTAGGGTAAATCCCGTCCGGCCCAGGGGACTTATCCAACTTCAAACCCTCGAGAATTTCTAACACATCCTCCCTATCTACTACAATACTCCCCAATTTGCAACCCTGTACCTCAGTGCTCTCCACAGCTACATTTCCAGCACTCTGCGTGAATACAGAAGAGAAATATTTATTCAGTGCCTCACCAATCTCTTCAGGCTCCACGCACAACTTCCCACTGCTGTCTATGACTGGCCCTAATCTTGCCCTAACCAATCTTCTATTCTTAACATATCTAAAGAAAGCTTTAGGATTCTCCTTGATCTTATCAGCCAAAGTCTTCTCGTGTCCCCTTTTAGCTCTCCTCAACTCACTCTTTAGCTCCCTCCTGGCTAATCTATAGCTATCCATTGCACTAACCAAGCCTTCAATCCTCATCCTGACATAAGCCTCCTTTTTCCTTTTAACCAGCAAATCAACTTTTTTCGTACACCAAGGTTCTCTTACTCGACCATTTCCTCCTTGCCTGAGTTATGGGATATAGTTATGGGATATCTATAGTTATGGGATAACTTTAATCTGCACTGGATTGGACAAATCAAATTAGTAACGATACCGTAGAGGAGGAATTTCTGGGATATATACGAGATGGTTTTCCAGAGCAATACACTGACAAACCAACTGGAAGCTATCCTAAACTGGGTATTGTGTAATGAGAAAGAAATTGGCAATCTAGCTGTACAAGATCCCTTGGGGATATTTGACATAATATGATAGAATTCTTTAACAAGATGGAGAGTGCCGTAGGTAATTTAAAGACTAGAGTCCTGTATGAATTGCGGTGGTATGATGCATGAGTTGGCTATGATGGATTGGGAGACGTTACTTACTGGCGTGACGGTGGATAGGCAATGGCAAACATTCAAAGAGCACATGGTGGTGAATTGTAACGACCAGTCATTCCTGCAAAAATAAAATGGGAAAAGTGACCAAATCATGGCTTACAAAGGAGATTAGACATAGTATTAGATCCATAGTATTAGATTAAGGTAACAAAGATGAATGGGAAAGCAAATTGCGTGGAGGATGCAGAAAATCTGGAGAGAGATATGGATAGGCTAAGTGATCTGGTAGATGGAGTATAACGTTGGCACATTGGAAGGAATAACAGTAAAATGGACTATTATTTAAATGGTGAAAAATTACAACTTGCTACAGTGCGGAGGGACCTGGGGGTCCTTAGGCAGGAATTGCAAAAACCCAGTCTGCAGGTGCAGCAGGCGATCAAGAAGGTGAATGGAATGTTAGCCTTTATCGCAAGAGGGATAGAATATAAAAGCAGGGAGGTCTTGCTACAATTGTACAAGATACTGGTGAGTACCACTCCACTGGTGACCGACCTCCATGGAGAAAAAAACCCATCCACAACCACTCTCTGCCTTCTGTCGGCAAGCCAGTTCTGGATCCACAAGGCCAAAGCCCCTTGGATCCCGTGCCCTCTCACCTTCTCAAGAAGTCTTGCTGAAGTTCACATACAGCACGTCCACCGCTCTTCCTTCGTCAATGTGTTCAGTCACATTTTCGAAGAACTCAACTAGGCTTGTAAGGCACGATCTGCCCTTGACAAAACCAAGAGAATAAAGAAGAGAAAAAGATTGACGAAAACAAATGTAGGTCCCTTACAATCAGAAACAGGGGTATTTATAATGAGGAAGAAAGAAAAGGCTGACCAACTAAATATATAGTTTGGTTCTGTCTTCATAAAGGAAGATGCAAATAATAGAACCACAGAAACAGGCCTTTTAGCCCATCTTGTCTGTGCCAAACCATTTTTCTGCCTCGTCCCACTGACCTGCACCTGGACCATATCCCTGCACACCCCTTTCATCCATGTACCTGTCCAAGTACTTGGTGAAGAAGGCATTCAACATTTTTGGTTTCATTGGTCAGAACTTTGAATACAAGAGTTGGGACATCTTGTTGAAGTTATACAAGACATTAGTAAAGGTGATATTTGGAATATTGTATACAGTTCTGACCACCCTATTGTAGAAAAGCTATTATTAAATCACAAAGAGTGCAGAAAATATTTATTAGGTTGCTACTAGGACTTGATGGCTTGAGTTATAAGTAGAGGCTGGATAGGCTGGGACTTCTTTCCCTGGAGTGTAGCAGGCTTAAGAGTGATCTTATACAGGTCTGTAAAATAATGAGATCAGCTAGAGTATAGATTAGCTAGATAGTCAACATCTTTTCTCAAAGGTAAGGGAGTCTTAAACTGGAGGCCATGGGTTTAGGTGAGGGGGAGAGTTACAGATTTGGAGGGACAGTTTTTTCACAGAGGGCAGTGAGCGTCCAGAACAAGCTGCCAAGGGTAGTAGTAGAGGTGGGTACAATTTTGTATTTTAAAAGGCATTTAGATAATTTTATGGATAAGATGGATATAAAGGATATGGGCCAATTGTGGGCAATTGGGACTAGCTTAGTGGTTTAAAAAAGGGTGCCGTGCACAAATTGGGCCAAACGGTCTGTTTCCATGCTGTAAACCTTTATGACTTAAGGAAGTTTGATTTGATTTATTATTGTTACATGTACTAACATACAGTGAAAAGTATTGTTTCTTGCATGCTAAACAGATAAAGCATACTGTTCATAGAGAAGGGAACGAGAGAGGGTAGAATGTAGTGTTACAGTCGTAGCTAGGGTGTAGAGAAAGATCAGCTTAGGTACGTATGCAAGGTATGTCTATTCAAAAGTTTGACAGCGGCAAGGAAGAAGTTGTTTTTGAGTTGGTTGGTATGTGATTTCAGACTTTTGTATTTTTTTCTGATGGAAGAAGGTGGAAGAGAGAATGTCCGGAGTGCATCGGGTCCTTAATTTTACTGGCTGCTTTGCCAAGGCAGTGGGAAGTATAGACAGAGTCAATGGTTATGAGGCTGGTTTATGTAATGGATTGGGCTACATTCACGTCTTTTTATAGTTCCTTGTGGTCTTGGGTAGAGCAGGAGCCCATACCAAGCAGTGATACAACCAGAAAAAATGCTTTCTATGGTGCATCTGTAAAGGTTGGTGAGAGTCGTCGCTAATGTGCCAAATTTCCTTAGTCTGAGAAAGTAGAGGCGTTGGTGGGCCTTCTTAACTATAGTGTCAGCATTGTGGGGAAACCAGAACAGGGTTTTGATGATCTGGACTCCTAAAAACTTGAAGTTCCTGACTCTTTCTACTTCATTTCTGTTGGTGTAGACAGGGGCATTTTCCCCTTTACAAAAGTTGATGACAATCTCCTTCATTTTGTTGACATTGAGGGATAGGTTATTATTGTTGCACCAGTTCACCAGATTCTGTCTCATCATAGAACATAGAACATAGAACAATACAGCACAGAACAGGCCCTTCGGCCTTCGATGTTGTGCCGACCAAAATAAAAAGCAATGCCCCTCCAAACTAACCCATTCCCTTCTCTTCCATATACTTATCAACTAACCTCTTAAACGCCACCAAACTGGCGCATCTACAACTGCTGCAGGCAGGGCATTCCACTCCCGAACCACCCTTTGGGTAAAGAACCTACCTCTGATATCCGTCCTATAACTCATACCCCTTAATTTAAAGCTGTGTCCCCTCGTGCTAGCATTCTCCATCCTAGGAAAAAGGCTATCAATGTCCACCCTATCTAAACCTCTAATCATCTTATATGCTTCAATAAGATCCCCTCTTAGCCGCCTCCTTTCTAACGAAAACAACCTCAAATCCTTCAACCTCTCTTCATAGGACGTGCCCTCCATACCAGGCAACATCCTGGTAAACCTCCTCTGTACCCTCTCCAATGCCTCCACATCTTTCTTATAATGTGGCGACCTGAACTGCACACAATACTCCAAGTGCGGCCGCACTAGAGTTTTGTACAGTTGCAACATGATGCTGCGGCTCCTAAATTCAATCCCCCTACAATAAAAGCTAAGACTCCATATGCCTTCTTAACAACTTTATCCACTTGACTGCCTACTTTCAGGGATCTATTGACACATACACCAAGATCCTTCTGTTCCTCAACACTATAAAGAGCCCTACCATTAGCCCTATACTCTACACATTTGTTGTTCCTGCCAAAGTGCATTACCTCACACTTTTCCACATTAAACTCCATTTGCCATTGAATCATAGAAACCTTAAAGTGCAGAAAGAGGCCATTCGACCCATTGAGTCTGCACCGACCACAATCCCACCCAGGCCCAAACCCCGTATCCCTGCATATTTACCCGTTAATCCCTCTAACCTTCGCATCTAAGGGGCAATTTTAGTACTGCCAGTCAACCTAACCTGCACATCTTTGGACTGTGGGAGGAAATCAGAGCACCCAGAGGAAGCCCATCAGACGCAAGAAAAATATGCAAACTCCTCACAGATGGTGACCTGAGCCAGGAATGGAACCCAGGTCTCTGGAGCTGTGAAGCAGCAGTGCCCACTACAGTGGTGTCATCAGCAAACTTGAAAATCAAGTTGGAGAGGAATTTGGCCACATGGTCATGGGTGTATAAGGAGTATAATAGCAGGCTGAGAACACAGCCTTGTGGGGTACCGGTGTTGAGGATGATCATGGAGGAGGTGTTGTTGCCTATCCTTACTGATTGTAGGTTGTGAGTTAGGAAGTTCATGATCCAGTCACAGAGGGAGGAGCCAGTGTTTAGAGATGATTTTCGTAGGAATAATGGTGTTGAAGGTCGAGCTACAGTCGATAAATAGGAGTCTGACACAAGTGTCCTTGTTGTCGAAGCGTTCCAGGGTTGAGCACAGGACCAGGAAAATGGCATCTACTGTGGACTTGTCGCAGCAGTAGGCAAACTGTAGCGCATCCAGGTATTCCGGGAGGCTGGAATTGACTTGTGTCATGACTAACCTTTCATAATGATGGCTGTCAGAGCCACTGGCCAATAGTCATTAAGGCACAGTCCTTGGTTTTTATTAAGTACTGGGATGATGGCCATCTTCTTGAAGCAGATAGGGACCTTGGATTGTTGTAAAGAGAGGGCCCAAGAAATAATTACAGAAATAGCTTGATTCCGGGGATAGTGGGATTGACATACAAGGAGAGATTGAGTGGGGTCTGATTATATTTACTGGAGTTCAGAAGAATGGGGAGGGCAGGAGGTCTCATTACCTTTAAATTCTGACTTGAAGAATGTTCCTGATGCTGGGGGAGTCCACAACTAGAGTCACAGTCTGAGGATATTAGATGAACCTTTTAGGACTGAGATGAGAAATTTCTTCACCCAGAGAGTGGTAAACCTGTGATTGAGGTTAAACATTGTATGTTTTTAAGAAGCTGTTAGATACAGTTCTTGAAGCAAAAGGGATAAAAGGATAGTGAGGAAAGTAGGAACAGGTTACTGAGTTGGATGATCAATTGTGATCATAATGAATACCCTACTCCTATTTTCCATGTTTCTCTGACTCTTGGCTTTATTAATGGAGGACAGAGAATATAAAACCAAGGAAGTTATTAAAATTGAGCATTCTGTTAGAGGAAATAAGGAGGAACTGTTTCTAATGGTTAGGGAACTGTGAAGCAGGAGACAAACATTTCATTGACAAATGGGCCTGGGAAGATGAGAATATTTTGAGTGACAAATTTTTATAATATGGAAAGCATTCTGTGAAACAGAATTCAACAGCAGAAACAGATTCAATAGTAACTTTCAAAAGAAAATCAGATCCAAGTCTGATCAAGATCAGTGATTAGCACTGCTGCTTCACAACACCAGGGACCCAGGTTCGATTCTTGGTTTGGGTCACTGTCTGTGTGGAATTTGCACATTCTCCCTGTGTCTGCTTGGGTTTCCTCCAGGTGCCCTGGTTTAGAACATTACAGCGCAGTATAGGCCCTTCGGCCCTCGATGTTGTGCCGGCCAGTGGATCCTCTAACCTAAACTATTCCAATATCGTCCATATGCCTATCCACTGAACATTTGAATGCCCCCAAAGTAGGCGAGTCCACAACTGCTACAGGCAGGGCATTCCACGCCCTCACCACCCTCTGTGTGAAGAACCTGCCTCTGACATCCATCCTATAACTACCACCTCTTAATTTAAAGTTATGTCCCCTTGTGTTGGTCATCACCATCCGAGGAAAAAGGCTCTCACTATCCACCCTATCCAATCCCTTGATCATCTTATACGCCTCAATTAGGTCACCGCGTAACCTTCTTCTCTCTAATGAAAATAACCTCAGGTCCCTCAGCCTTTCCTCATAAGGCCTTCCCACCATACCAGGCAACATCCTGGTAAACCTCCTCTGCACCCTTTCCAATGCTTCCACATCTTTCTTATAATGCGGCGACCAGAACTGTACGCAATACTCCAAGTGCGGCCGCACCAGAGTTTTGTACAGTTGTAACATAACCTCACGGCTCCTAAATTCAATCCCTCTACCAATAAAAGCTAACACACCGTACGCCTTCTTAACAACTTTATCAACCTGGGTGCCAACTTTCAAAGAGCTATGTACTTGTACCCCAAGATCCCTCTGCTCGACAACACTATTAAGGGTCCTTCCATTAGCCCTATATTTCATATGCCTGTTATTCCTACCAAAGTGAATCACCTCACACTTATCCGTATTGAATTCCATTTGCCACCTCACGGCCCAGCTCTGCAACCTATCTATGTCCCTCTGCAAACTGTAACATCCATCCTCGCTGTCTACAACTCCCCCCACTTTGGTATCGTCAGCAAATTTACTAATCCAACTCTCTACACCCTCATCTAGGTCATTTATAAAAATGACAAACAGCAGTGGCCCCAAAACAGATCCTTGAGGTACACCTGAAAACGTGCAAGTTAAGTGCTAAATTCTCCCTCTATAACTGAACAGGCATCTGAATGTGGCGACTTGGGGATTTTCGCAGTAACTTCATTGCAGCTTTAATGTAAGCCTAAGATAAAAGCAAATTACTGCTTTTGCTGGAATCTGAAACCAAAAGAGAAAAGCTGGAAAATGTTTTGAGTCCTGATGACCCTTTGTCAAAGTATCTGGACCTGAAATGTCAGCTCTTTTCTCTCTTTACAGATGCTGCCAGACCTGTTGCGATTTTCCAGTGTTTTCTCTTTTGGTTAATGTAAGCCTATTTGTAACAGTAAGAAATGAAATAAAGTGCAGTACTCTGGGAAAGAATTAGGGAAGTGATTAATTAGATCTTCCAAAGAGCTAATATTGACATGGTAGCTTAACAGCTTCTTAATTAGCAGCAGTAAGATGATGGGTCTCTCTCTCTCTCTCTCTTTCTCTGGCAGGTCGTGTACTTTCCCTTGCTTGGCATAAGTCGGGCACATTGATTGTAACAGGGTCAATAGAAGTTATCCGAGTTTTTGACGTGAAGTCTGGTAAGTCAATGTATTTATGAATTTATCAGGTTGGAGTCTGTTGGCTTGAGAACAGAATGAAGCAGTTTGATGCTGCCTTTTCAGCCCAGAGACCTGGATATGAAATGTTTATGCTCCATCCATAATTACACTTAAAGTAATGGTGAACTTTTTTCTTGCACATCAGCGGGTCTGTGTGGTGAAGATACACTGAAGGTGGTGTTGGGATAAGAACTTAGGAACTAGAGTCAGGAGTAGGCCATCTGCCCCCTCAAACCTGCTCCGCCATTCAATAAGATCATGGCTGATTTTCTTTTTGCAGACTTGGCTCCATTTATTCGCCTGCTCACCATAACCCTTACACAAGAACATAAGAAATAAGAGCAGGAGTAAGCATCTAGCTGCCATTCAATAAGATCATGATTGATCTGAAGTGGATCAGTTTCACTTCCCCGCTTTCTCCCCATAACCCTTAATTCTCTTGTCTATCAGACCTTGTCTATCAGAAATATATCTACCCGTGACTTAAAACATATATATTATAAAACAGTAATTCCTTTACTGTTCAAAAATTTATCCTTGCCTTAAAAACAATTGATGAGGTAGTCTCAACTGCTTCATTGGGCAGGGAATTCCACAGATTCACAACCCTTTATGTGAAGAAGTTCCTCCTCAACTCAATCCTAAATCTGCTTCCCCTTATTTTGAGGCCATGCCCCCCAGTTCTAGTTTCACCCACCAGTGGAAACAACTTCCTTGCTTCTATGTGTTGATGAACAGAGGGATCTTGATGTATGTGTGCATAGATCCCTGAAAGTTGGCAATCAAGTCGATAAAGTTGTTAAGAAGGCATACGGAGTCTTAGCTTTTATTGGTAGGGGGATTGAATTTCACAGCCGCAACGTCATGTTACAACTGTACAAAACTCTAGTGCGGCCGCACTTGGAGTATTGTGTACAGTTCTGGTCCCCGCATTATAAGAAAGATGTGGAGGCATTGGAGAGGGTACAGAGGAGGTTTACCAGGATGTTGCCTGGTATGGAGGGCAGGTATTATGAAGAGAGGCTGAGGGATTTGAGGTTGTTTTCGTTAGAAAGAAGGCGGCTAAGAGGAGACCTTATTGAAACATATAAGATGATTAGAGGTTAGATAGGGTGGACAGTGATAGCCTTTTTCCTAGGATGGAGAAAGCTAGCACGAGGGGACATAGCCTTAAATTAAGGGGTGGTAGTTATAGGACGGATGTCAGAGGTAGGTTCTTTACCCAGAGGGTGGTAAGGGTATGGAACGCCCTGCCTGCGGCAGTTGTAGATGCGCCAAGTTTGGTGGCGTTTAAGAGGTTAGTAGATAAGTTTATGGAAGAAAAGGGAATGGTTTAGGTTAGAAGGTCATTGCTTTTTCTTAATTGGTCGGCACAACATTGAAGGCTGAAGGGCCTGTTCTGCGCTGTAATGTTCTATCTTATCTATTCCCTTCATAATCTTTTATGTTTCTACAAGATCTTTCCTTATTCTTCTGAATTCCAAAGAGTATAGCCCCAGTCTATTCAGTCTCTCCTCGTAAGCCAACTCTCTCAACTCCAGACTCAATCTATTGAATCTCCTCTGCACCCCTTTAGTGCCAATACAAGCTTCCTCAAGTAAGGAGACCAAAACTGCACACAGTACACCTTTATCTTATATAGCAGTCTTTGGTGCGACAAATGGCTTCTGGAAATCCAGATACACCACATCCACAGGTTCCCCATTGTCTACGTAATATTCTCAAAGAATTCCACCAAATTAGTCAAACATGACCTGCCCTTTATGAACCCCTGCTGCCCCTTATCAATGGGACAATTTATATCCAGATATCTCGCTATTTCTTCCTTGATGATAGATTCAAGCATTTTCCCTACTACAGAAGTTAAGCGAATCGGCCTATAGTTACCTGCCTTTTGTCTACCTTTTTTAAACCGTGGCATCTTTGGATGTGTTTGTGACTTGATGGTGTTCCTATGTGCTGAAGTCCTTCTTGATGTATCTTTGCGATGATACATACTGTGGACAAATTGCTGACTCTCTCTTGCTCTCACGTTCTCGCTCTGATATTAAGATTTGAGGCAGCTCTGATTCACTGAGTAAAATAAGTTTCTTAAAACTTTAGGTCTTTTTTTGACCCATCCTGTTTTTTTTCTGTTTTTCTAATTATGGCATTAAATTGAACTTCAGCTCCAGCCGATTGCCACGTTCATCCATATTAATCACTTTCTTTCTCTGCAGGTCACTGCACACGCCGTATTCTCGTGGATCGTGGTGACATATCTTTGTGCAATCGAGAATGCGTGGTGTGGAGCCTCTGCTTCCTGAGTGATTACACCATCGTGAGTGCAGATTCAGTGGGGAAAGTGCAGTTCTGGGATTGGCAGACTGGAACGCTGCTGAAAATGCACCCAATCACAAAATGTGATGTGTTGTCGCTGGCAGTGAATGACGTGAGTGAGATTGGCTCCTTGTGTTAACCAATTTCTGCCTCTGGTCCAATCACACCCAATTCAGTTATAGCACCAGAGTCACCATTGCACTCTGGTCACTGCACTGCTCTATTCTCCACCATGCTAACTGGGATCTTTCTCTCTGTAGGCAGAGGACAGCATTGTTGCTGGAACATCTGAGGGAAGCATTGTCCAATTCCAGCTGCTTGAGGTAAAGTCAGGAGTTTCTGACACCCAGTGGGTTCGTACAAAGACCTTTAAACACCACTCCCATGACGTGAGGGCTGTTGTTCATACCAAGACTGCTCTGGTTTCAGGCGGTGAGTGGGTCACATCTCTGTTTTAAGTCAGTTGTGAAGTAGAATTTTCTCCTGAGCTACTTTCCTCCCGATTAGGTTTAGATGCTCAGCTTGTCATTCGTCCCCTGGTGGATCTATTGGAAACCAAGTCGTATGAAGCTGCTCTCCGCAAAGTCCTCTTCCCACATGTAAGTGCTCTATCCGTCTGCATCTAGTTACTTTTTTTCAGATATGGGGCCCAACACTGCTCTCAATATTCCAAAGGGGGTCTGACCAGAGCCTTATACAGCCTCAGAAGTATATTACTGCTGTTGTATTCTAGCCCTCTTGACATGAATGCTAACATTGAATTTGCCTTCCTAACTGCTGACTGAACCTGCACGTTAGGTTCTGCAGGTTAGGTCTTGAACCAAGACTCTCAAGTCCCATTGTACTTCAGATTTCCGAAGTCTTTCCCCATTTAGAAAATACGTCTTTATCCTTCCTACCAGTGCATAACCTCACACTTTTTCCCATATTGTGTTCAATCTGACACTTGTTTGCTCACTCTCCCACCCTGTCCAAGTCCTTCTGCAGCCCCGCTACTTGCTCAGGACGACCTGTCCCTCTACATAGCTTTGTATCAGGTCCTTTGGCCTTTTCCCTTCCGCGCACCAAGTCTGCACTATCACAGATGCTTTTCTAATTTAATTTTTTCTTGCCTCTACCTGTGTTTATATCCCTCTATTCCCTGCTTATTCATGCATCGATCCAGATGCTCCTTGAATGTTGGTATAGAATTTATTTCACCACCACGGGCAGTGAGTTCCAGGCATTCACTGTCCTTTGTGTAAAAGAGATGTAAGGGACTTGCCCCTTACATCTCTTTTAAACTCTCCCCCTCTCACTTTCAACCTATGCCCCTGTGTAATTGATTCTTCAACCCTGGGAGGAAGACTCTATCCAAGCCTGCCATAATCTTGTAAATCTCATTCATGTCCCCCCTTATCCTCTGAGCTGGATAAAATGCTGGTTTGGCCACAGATGGAGTAGGAAAGTTGTAATTGCAGAAAAGATTCACTGGAATGGCACCTGGACTGGAGCATTTCAGCTGTGAAAAAAAGCTGGTTAGGCTGGGGCTGTTTTCCTTAGAGCAGAGAAGGCTGGGGTGGGGGGGACCTGATTAATGTGTACAAATTATGAGGGATATGGATAAGGAAGATAGGAAGAAACATTTGCCTTAGAGGAGTGATCGGTAATCAGGTGGCATAAATTTAAAATGAGGGGCAGGAGATTTGAGGAAAAATCTTTTCACGCAGAGGGTGATGGGAATCTGCAACTCACTGCCTGAAAGGGTGGTAGAGGTGGGAACCCTCAAACTTTTCAGATGTATTTAGATCAGCACTTGAAACACCAAATTGTACAAGGCTACGGACAAGTGCTGGAAAATGGAGTTAGAATCAATAGGTGTTTAATAGCCAGCACAGACATGATGGACCTCTTTATTCAATCTTGGGATATTGGTGTCACTGGCTGGCCAGTATTTATCGTCCAACCCCCGCCCCGGAAGGAAATTGGTTGGATACTCGAAGGAAGTGAATTTGCAGATCCACAGTAATAGAATGGGGAATGGAATTAATTGGATTTCTCCAGCAAGAACAGCATGAGATCAATGGGCCGAATGGCCTCCATCTATGTCATATGACTCTACACTTAAATAATAGGATGCAGGAGATGAGCCAAAGTCTAGCAAGAGTAAAGCCTTCAGGACAAAAGGAATTGGGGGACAATGAGTAGAAATGGGTTTGATGCCTGTAGGTGGTGAAATTAGCAGAGATTACAATTTAGAGAATGATTGGTTGGAAAGTGTTCCTTAGCACAAGCTGGTAAATCAATCAGCCTGTGTATGTGGCGGGAGGAGAGGGATCTGAAAAAGACAAGCAAATCTTTAATTCAATTCATTGACTTCTCCACAGCGAAATCTGGTGTGTTGCAGCCAGAGGTTAAATCTGCTCCTGTTTCAGTTCCCAGAGCAGCTGGAGTTATGGCAATTGGGCAGCCCTGGAGCTACAGATAAAGGTAATGTTTAGTCAGCTATACTGGGAATAATGATGAAAATACAGATTTAATTTACTTTCAAGAGAGCTCTGATGGGCAAAATTCTGGCCGAGCCAGTGGTCCCATTAAAGAATTCTTTAAAAAGTTAATTAAGAGTAATTTTTCTATAAAGTTGGAAACACAGAACCAGAACTGAGGATGTTGAATAGTGATGGTATAGTCCACACTGTGGGCACAATGTGAAACCAAGCAGGCTATTACTCTCTGTTACTGTGTGACTTACCTGATGCATTCCATCTCACAGCAGCTCATGTGTAAAACAATTTCCTCATTTCTGCTGACTCTTTTGTCAATTACATTAAATCTGTGTCCAGTGGCTGTTGAACCACTTATCTAATCAACTCCCTCCAAACCAGAATCTTCCAAGGTGGGTTCCATGGTTGACCATGCTAGTGTAAATACATTGAAAAATTATATGAAGCTGGCTCTCCAGAGACCAGTGTTTACCTGGCTTTTTTTAATGTTATAATAGAACATAGAACATAGAACAATACAGCACAGAACAGGCCCTTCGGCCCTCGATGTTGTGCCGACCAAAATAAAAAGCAATGCCCCTCCTAACTAAACCATTCCCTTCTCATCCATATACTTATCAACTAACCTCTTAAACGCCACCAAACTTGGCGCATCCACAACAGCTGCAGGCAGGGCATTCCACTCCCTAATCACTCTTTGAGTAAAGAACCTACCTCTGATATCCGTCCTATAACTCATACCCCTTAATTTAAAGTTGTGTCCCCTCGTGCTAGCTTTTTCCATCCTAGGAAAAAGGCTATCACTGTCCACCCTATCCAAACCTCTAATTATCTTATATGTTTCAATAAGATCCCCCCTTAGCCGCCTCCTTTCTAACGAAAACAGCCTCAAATCCTTCAACCTCTCTTCATAGGACCTGCCCTCCATACCAGGCAACATCCTAGTAAACCTCCTCTGTACCCTCTCCAATGCCTCCACATCTTTCTTATAATGTGGCGACCAGAACTGCACACAATACTCCAAGTGCGGCCGCACTAGAGTTTTGTACAGCTGCAACATGATGCTGCGGCTCCTAAATTCAATCCCCCTACCAATAAAAGCTAAGACTCCATAAGCCTTCTTAACAACTTAATCCTTGTGTTTACACTGAGGGAGACCATTTTTAGTACTTTTTCTTATTTAGATAAGATGAGTAGCGTTACAGCAGGATGGTAGGTGGGTGGTTTAGTGTAGAAATGATTGGATGGCATTGTAATCTTCGTGAGTAAGGAAAACCCCTGTTAAAATTATTGAGGTTGTGTTTTCCATTTGTATTTTTGTTATGTTGTGAGTTTGAGAATCCTTGCTGCTTTCCTATGAAGATGCAAACAGATCATATATCCTGGAAAAGACTGAGCCTTTTTTTGTCATGGTCTCTGATGTTGCTGAGAATGGGGAATTTGCTCTGGTGTATGCCCAGGCATGATTGGCTAATTCTTGAATATCTCGTCAAGATAAATATCTAATCTATACGACTGGCAGCACAGTGACACAGTGGTTAGTACTGCTGCCTCATAGCACCAGGAATCTGGGGTCAATTCCCAGCTTGGATCACTATCTATATGTAGTTTCCACTTTCTCCCTGTATCTGCAGGGATTTCCCCTGGATGCTTTGGTTTCCACCCACAGTCTGAAAGATGTGCAGCTTAGGGTACGTTGGCCATGCTAAATTCTCCCTTAGTCTACCCGATCAGGCACAAAAGCATGGGAACTAGGGGATTTTCACAGTAACTTCATTGCAGTGTTAATGTAAGCCTTACTTGTGACACTAATAAATAAATAATAAAA
Source organism: Sphyrna mokarran (assembly GCA_024679065.1). Classification (NCBI taxonomy): domain Eukaryota; kingdom Metazoa; phylum Chordata; class Chondrichthyes; order Carcharhiniformes; family Carcharhinidae; genus Sphyrna; species Sphyrna mokarran. Next base: position 671,921 of record JAGIQG010000004.1, on the reverse strand, counting down.
TAAATATAGTCTAGTTAGTTTGATTATTACTTCGGTTCGGCTTCACAGGTAGTCGCAGTGATTATTTACTTGGCACATGGAGGAATTGGTGAGCATATTATCCAATTGTTGGGCTTTTCTCTGGGCAGGAAATGGATCAAATCCTGTTCATAGCAGGGCCTAAATAGTGCTTTTGAGATACCTAGAGAAAGGCGATTTTAGCTTTATTCAGTATAATAGAGTGATGAGAATACTGTTGGTTTGTGGCCTTTATGTTGGGGTGTTGTTGATCAGGTTGGTGCAGCAATGGCTATGTTCATCTGTCTCAGGGGGAGGGAATGTTGGGGGGGGGGGCGGAGTTGCCCTTTTGGGAATTTCTGGATTGCTTTCTCTTCTAAGGCCTGCTTGCCCTGGGGATGTAGTGTCCTGTTGGTTGTGGGCCCGAGTACAAGTCTGAGGACTTCAGTTCAGGGTTGTTAGAATCTTTCTTTGGTTGGAGGAGTAGCTTGCCCCCTCTGGTCTTATTTTGTGGAAATTCCAGACTGTTCTTCTAGTTTTAGATTCCTCTGAGAGGCCCGTTCTTTGTGATGATATGCTGTTCTGTTCTTAGTTATCCTCTTGTGAAAATGCAGGTAGAAAATCTATATCAGCATCTGTTGGATAATCTCAATGCTCCCCTTTCTCTTTGGGGTTTCCTTTCTGCATCCAGATGGGTGGGGTGTTGATGTGGGCTATGATTTGTTATAATTATTCCAGAGGGTTTTCCTTGTTTCGTTGGGAGGAAGAAGGTCGTATCTTTCCCCGAGATATCCTATTGATGGGTGTCTTGAAGACTCTTCTTATTAGTGGAATTTCCTTGGTGGAAAATGGTTTAAGGTTTCCAGTCTTGGGGAGCCTGATCAGCGCCTCTGATATGGCTGGAGAAATAGAGAGGTTTGTAGTGTTGTGAGCCTAGGTAAGGTGTGTGATTTCATGGCTTACTGGTTCCTATACACAAGAACACATGCAGACACGCCACATCCTATACTGATGACGGTATCCTGGTCCCCTTTTTCTGGATTATCCTTTCATTACATAGACATCCTGAGATGTTGTTAGATCCCGGTTGGTTGTATATTATCCCTCAGGGATCGTGTATATTATGTAGCTCTACCTCTGAGTGGAGGGGGGGCCTTGGGGCCATGTGCTTGCAGTGTTATTAGGAGATCATTGTGAAGAGACACTGACTACAATTATTTCAATGGTTGATAATTGGAATCGTTTGCATGACTGCTGGTCTTTTCCGTATCTTTCTGTGGAATAATGGTCACTACTTTCCCAGATTTTGGGGATGATTTGTATTTTTTGACAAGTTTAAAATGGAAATCTTCCAATAAAAATACTCTTACAAAAACAAATCTAGTAATCCAGGGGGTGCCCAGCCTATCAGGGTGGCTGGTAATCCAGGGGGTGCCCAGCTTATCAGGGTGGCTGGTAATCCAGGGGGTGCCCAGCTTATCAGGGTGGCTGGTAATCTGGGGGTGCCCAGCCTATCAGGGTGGCTGGTAATCTGGGGGTGCCCAGCCTATCAGGGTGGCTGGTAATCTGGGGGTGCCCAGCCTATCAGGGTGGCTGGTAATCTGGGGGTGCCCAGCCTTCACAGTGGAATGGAAAGCTAATCTCAGTAATGACGACTGTGACACTATCATTGTAAAAACCATTCATTGTTCATTGATGGGCTTTAGGGAAGGAAACCTGTCATTCTTACCTGGTCTGGTCAACGTCTGATTCCAGATCCACAGAAATATGATTTACTTAAACTGCTTCTAAAATGGCCTCGAAAGCCACTTAGTTCAAGGACAGTTAGGGATGGGCAACAAGTAATGACTTTGCTAGTGATGCCCACACCCCATAAAAAAGAAAAAAGGATGTCCTGAGTGCCGTGGTCAATGGCTGTGTGCCCCAGCCCCGTCTGAAAAACAACAGTGTTCATCAATACTCTTCTCTGTTTTCTGTTCTTTAGCCAAATTTGTGTCCGTGCTATCGCTGTCTCTTTAACCCCATAGGTTTCAATTTTTCTGACAAATCTGTTGCAGAATTTTGTGAACCATCTTTGGATGTCTATTTATACAACATCAGTTCTCTCCCATTTGTCATCAAAGTATTCAATCAAATTAACTCAAACATGAGTTAACAATCCTAAGCTGGAGTTTATTAAGCCTTCCTTTCCCAGGTGACAATTAATATTGCATCAGATTATTGTATCTAAAAGTTTGCCCATTGCTTGCATAAAACTGAGTGCTCTGCACCCCTCTTAATCCCTCTATCCTTTGTTTGAACAACGGTGTAACACTTTCAGTTCTGAACTCCTGCCATTTCTAAAGAGGATTGGAAGATTGTGACCACAGAGTCAGCAATGTTCACTTACTATTCACAATGACTAAGATGCATCATTACTAGTGATTATGTTGCTAGTTACATAGTGGTGTACCGCAAGGATCTGTTTTGAGGCCACTGCTGTTTGTTATTTTTATAAGTGATCTGGATGAGGGTGTAGAATGATGGATTAGTAAATTTGCGGGTGACTCTAAAATCAGTAGAGTTGTGGACAGTGCGGAAGGACGTTGCAGGTTGCAGAAGGACATAGATAAGGTGCAGAGCTGGGCTGAGAGGTGGCAAATGGAGTTTAATGTGGAAAAGTGTAAAGTGATTCACTTTGGAAAGAGTAACAGGAATACAGAGTACTGGACTAAAAGTTACTTGGTGATGTGAATGAGCAGAGAGATCTCGGTGTCCATGTGCCTAGATCCCTGAAAGTTGGCACCCAGGTTGATAGGGTTGTTAAGAAGGCAGATGGTGTGTTAGCTTCTATTGGTAAAAGGATTGAGTTTTGAAGCCATGAGGTCATGTTGCAGCTATATAAAACCCTGGTGTGACCGCACTTGGAGTATTGCACACAGTTCTGGTCACAGCATTATGTTGTTCGTTCATCATCATCGATGAGGACCTCGAAACCGTTGGTCATTTTGAGGCTGATTGAGGTGTGTCCGAAGCTGACTGATCAGGCCAATTCAGGCACGGAATCTCCTGGTACGTATTGGACAGACTTGTGTAGACACTGTAGTTGTTGTGCTGGTGGCTCTGGACTTGCGCAGCTTGTGCTTAAGTTGTGCTTCAGCAACACACCTTGCTTTGTGAGCTTGACAGCCCTTGTGGATGAGGCAGTGCCAGGTAGGGCAGTTTTGTGCCAGCGTTTCCCAGGTGATCGTGTCAGTGCTTCAGGAAGGCTTTGAGTGTGTTTTTGAACCATTTCTTCTGCCCTCCATGTGAGCACTTTCCAGCAGAGAGTTCCCCAAAAAGGAGCTGCTTGGGTATGTGCTGATCTGACATACGGATGACATGACCTGCCCACCTGGTCTGCGCTCTCATCAGCAGTGTGTGGACTGATGGTAGATTTGCTCTAGAGAGAACTTCAGTGTCTGGTACTTTGTCTTGCAATCGGATGTGTAATATTCTGCAAAGACAAGTCACGTGGGAATGATTGAGCTGCCTTGCATGTCTTCGATACACAGTCCACATTTCACAGGCATACAGAAGGGTAGTGAGTACCACGGTACTGTAGACTTTCAGTTTTGTCGCTGGGCTGATTCCTTAACATTCCCATACAGTGGATTGCAGTCTACCGAAAGCAGAACTTGCCTTTGCTATTCTGCAGTTAACTTCTGTATCAATAGTCACTGCTTGGGAGAGGGTGCTGCCAAGGTAAGTGAACTGGTCTGTTGCCTGGAGTTTCTGCCCTTTGATTGTAATTAAGGGTTTTGTGTACAGTGCATGAGGAGCAGATTGATGCGTGACTTTGGTCGCTGCGTTATAGGAAGAATGTGGAAGCAATGGAAAGAGTGCAGAGGAGATTTACCAGAATGTTGCCTGGTATGATGGGAAGATCTTATGAAGAAAATCTGAGAGACTTGAGGCTGTTTTCGTTAGAGCGAAAAAGGTTAAGAGGTGATTTAATAGAGGCATACAAGATGATCAGAGGATTAGATAAAGTGGACAGTGTAAACCTTTTTCCTCAGATGGAGATGGCTAGCACGAGGGGATATTTAAAATATCCTTTAAATTGAGGGGTGATAGATATGGGACAGATGTCAGAGGTACATTCTTTACTCAAAGAGTAGTAAGGGTGTGGAATGCCCTGCCTGTTACAGTAGTGGACTCGCCAACATTAAGGACATTTAAATGATCATTGGATAAACATATGGATGATATTGGAATAGTGTAGGTTAGATGGGCTTTAGATTGGTTTCACAGGTCGGTGCAAAATCAAGGGCTAAAGGAGCTGTACTGTGCTGTAATATTCTATGTTTGTGTTCAGACTAGCACTACCTTTGACTACTTTTAAATTGCTCCATTTTATATATTTTTGTCCTTTGGAATTTTCTGTCACACACTTTGCGACAGTCTGGGTGGTATCCACTTCCCAGGGAAAGCAGATGCATTTTACTCATTCAGTACCTCAGGCTTGTCCTCTGTGTTCAGGAAAATCCCCACTTCAGTCTCGTCCTTTTGGCTTCTCTTTCATATTTGCCATGATTCTAATCTGTTCTGATATCCTCTACTGCCGCCTTTTGCTTTTCAGTTCTCTACATAAGAACATAAGAAATAGGAGCAGGAGTCAGCCATCCAGCCCCTCGAGCCTGCCCTGTATTCAATAAGATCATGGCTGATCTGAAGTGGATCAGTTCTGCTTTCTTCCCATAACCCTTAATTCCCTTGTCTATCAGAAATCTATCTACCCATGACTTAAATATATTCAGTGAGGTAGCCTCCACCACTTCAACGGGCAGAGAATTCCAGAGATTCACCATCCTTTGAGAGTTTGTGGGTAAGCTATTGTGTTTCTTTTTGAACTAACGTCTTTAGTTTTTTTAATTTTTAAACTGGATACTGGAAGTAGTCACAAGGAGGCCAGGGTAGTAGTCTTTTTTTACACTTTAAAAGTTACTCACCTCGGAGAATCGACCTCATCGTTCCTCAGGAGCACATCAGAGAGGTAGCAATTGGTGAGAGGAGAGCTTGTGGGTAAGACATTTTTTAACTAATGTCTTTAGTTTTTTTAATTTTTAAACTGGATACTGGAAGTAGTCACAAGAAGGCCAGTGTAGTAGTTTTTTTTTCTCTGGACCCTCATAAATTGGAACGGTGAGGAAACTCGATACTCTTCACATGTAGAGTATCCCGCCCTCCCCCCTACTCTAACCTAAAATAACGAGAGTGACTCAGAGTGAGAGCAGGTAAGTTTTTTTTGCTGCTTCTTGGTAAGGGAGGCAATAGGGATGGCATGCAGGCAGTGTGATGCCCCTCCTGTGGGATGTTTGAAGTGAGGGACACTGTTAGTGTCCCAGCTAATTACACCTGTAGAAAGTGCATCCATTTCCAGCTTCTTGAGGTCACAGCAGTGTATTGGCAGGCGGGAGGGTGGTTTGAAGTGTGTATACTTTAATGTGAGGAGTGTACGCAATAAGGTGGATGAATTTGCAGCCTGGATTGGTGCCTGGGAGTTCGATGTTGTGGCCATTTCAGAGACATGGATAGAGCAGGGACAGGAATAGTTGTTACAGGTTCTGGGCTTCAGATGTTTCAGTCAGAGCAGAGAATGTGGTAGAAGAGGGGGAGGAGTGGCATTGTTAGTTAAGGACAGTATTAAGATGGCAGAAAGGACGTTTGATGTAGACCTGTCTATTGAGGCAGCTTGGGCTGAGATTAGAAGCAGGAGAGGAGAGGTCACCCTGTTGGGAGTTTTTTATAGGCCTCCAAAAAGTTCCAGAGACGTAGGGGAAAGGATTGCAAAGATGATCTTGGATAGGAGCGTAAGTAACAGGTAGTTGTTAAGGGGACTTTAACTTTACAAATATCGATTGGAAAAGCTATAGTTCAAGTACGTTAGATGGGTCAGTTTTTGTCCAATGTGTGCAGGAAGTGCCAATGTGCTCTTAGGCTAATTGGCAAAACAAATTCTCCCTAAATTGTCTCAAATTTGGTTTTTAATCCATAGATCTATAAACATAGACAGCATTAGTCTCTGAGAGACCACCCTAGATTAGCTCTAATCTAGATTAGATTAGTTCCACTGATCGATGCAACATCAAGAGCCAAAGGGCCTGTACTGTGCTGTAACGTTTTGTGTTCTTTGAGTGAAGAAGTTCCTCCGTTCCTCCACAACTCCAATCTAAACTGCCCCCCCCCCTTATTTTGAGGCTGTGCCCTCTAGTCCTGCTATCCTTTCTAAGTGGGAAGAATCTCTCTACCTCTACCCTATCTAGCCCTTTCATTATCTTATACGTCTCTATAAGATCCTCCCTCAGCCTTCTAAACTCCAACGAGTACAAACCTAGTCTACTCAATCTCTCCTCACAGGCTAATCCCCTCATCTCTGGTATCAGCCTAGTGAACCTTCTCTGCACTCCCTCCAAGGCCAATATATCCTTTAACAAATAAGGGGATCAAAACTGCACACAGTACTCCAGCTGTGGCCTCACCAGCACTCTGTACAGTTGCAGCAAGATCTCCCTGCTTTTATATTCTATCCCCCTCGCTATAAAGGTCAACATTACATTCGCCTTCTTGATCACCTGCTGCACCTGCAGACTGGGTTTTTGCGATTCGTGCACAAGGACACCCAGGTCCCTCTGCACAGTAGCATGCTGCAGCTTTTCACCATTTAAATAATAATCCCTCCTACTATTATTTCTACCAAAGTGCTAACATTATACTCCATCTGCCAGGTCCTCGCCCACTCACTCAGCCTATCCAGATCCCTCTGCAGACTTTCCACACCCTCCACGCAATTCGTTTTTCCACTCATCTTCGTGTCATCAGCAAATTTTGTTACCCTACACTTAGTCCCTTCCTCCAGATCATCTGTGTAAATGGTAAACAGTTGAGGTCCCAGCACCGATCCCTGGGACACTCCACTAGACACCAGCTGCTAATCAGAATAGCACCCATTGAGTCCTACTCTCTGCTCCTATTGGACAATCAATCCTCTATCCAGTCTAATACCTTATCTCCAACTCCTTGCACCCTAACCTTTTGTAGCAATCTTTTGTGAGGCACCTTATCAAATGCCTTCTGGAAATCTAAAAACAGTACATCCACCGGTTCCCCTCTGATATAAGATGATTAGAGGTTTAGATAGGGTGGACAGTGATAGCCTTTTTCCTCGGATGGAGAAAGCTAGCACGAGGGGACACAGCTTTAAATTAAGAGGTGGTGGTTTTAGGACAGATGTCAGAGGTAGGTTCTTTACCCAGAGGGTGGTAAGGGTACGGAATGCCCTGCCTGCGTCAGTTGTAGATGCGCCAAGTTTGGTGGCGTTTAAGAGGTTAGTAGATAAGTTTATGGATGAAAAGGGAATGGTTTAGGTTTAGAGGGTCATTGCTTGTTCCTAATTGGTCGGCGCAACATCGAAGGCCGAAGGGCCTGTTCTGCGCTGTAATGTTCTATGTTCTGTCTACCACACTAGTCACATCCTCATAGAAATCCAATAAATCCGTCAAGCACGACTTACCCTTAACAAATCTGTGCTGCGTCTGCTTGATCAAACCGTTCTGTTCTAAGTGCCTTGCTATTTCTTCTTTGATGATGGATTAAGGCACATATTAATGTGCCTGCTTCTTTGATGATGGATTCAAGCGTTTTTCCAACAACAGACGTTAAACTAACTGGCCTATAATTCCCTGCCTTTTGTCTGCTCCCTTTTTTAAACAGTGGCATAACATTAGCTATTTTCCAATCTTCTGGCACTTCCCCAGAATCCAGTGAATTTTGATAAATAATTACCTAAGGCATATGCTGTCACCTCTGCCCTTTCTTTCAGAACCCTGGGATGCATTCCATCCAGTCCTGGGGATTTATCTACCTTCAGCTCTGTTAGTCTATCAAGCACTACCTCTCTAGTCTCTACTTTCTGTATTCAACTAGGTTCCTTCCTGAATTATTTTGTATTTCAACTTAATCATTAAATACATGTTCATTTTCATTGGTTGATAAATTGGGAACAAGGATAGACTGAGGGGAGAAGAATAAAGGGAGTGGGTAGTTGGATTTTTGCAGATTAAATACTTTACGATAAGTTACAATTGTGGCAACAACCACATCATCAGTGAAGACAAAATTTGCTAAATTTTTGTAAAGAGGAGGATATTGATGAGAATAGAATTATGGTCCATCTAAGAAGGTTAAATGTTCTCTCTGCTGTCACTTTTTTGATTGACCTCCATAAATCAAGTATCTGGAGTGCAGAGGAGGTGATGGAAGCAGGCACGTTAATATGTGCCTTAACATTTACAAGGTATCTGGAGGGGTATATGTATAGGGAGGGAATAGAGGGATACGGACTGACTAAGGGCAGAAGGTTTTGTTTTATAGTTTAGTTCAGTAATCATGATCGGTGCAGGCTTGGAGGGCTGAAGGGCCTATTCCTGGACTGTACTTTCCTTTGTTTTTAAACATACTGACTTACCTTGTCTAAAATTGAGCAACTTGAGAATTATTAAAATTGATATTGACTGGGATTTAACACTATTACAAACAGTCTGGTATTACTAACAGAAGCAACCAACTATTTCACAACACAATCTCAGCTTCCTTCAACCCTCATTGGTTTAAGCCAAGTATACACTGTACACTTCAATGCCTCTACACCTTCTTACACAATGCCTTGTGTTAAACTTGTGTGTCCTAAATATATATTTGCCTCTGGCTCGCATGATATTAGATTCTCTGCTCATTCAAGGGGCACCATCTTGTGCTGTTCCAAATTTCTGTTGTGATTCTGAACCTGTCCCACACCAGGCCCACTTTCAATTTTGCCCGTTTTTGTAGACTTTCTGTTAATGTTTCTGTCCAATTTATCTAGATTTGTTTTAATGTATCTCATTTTCCTGCATTGTGTAATTTCTGTTCCTCACTGCCTTAGGAAATCCTGGAGATGTTCTGCCAATCAGCAAAAAACCAGAAAAACTTCTGCAATTAAAGAACAAAGTAAGAATTGAATGTTTTTGGCGCTGAATGTTTTACATGGACTGGTTTAATGAGCTTGGGTCTGTATTTATCTTTATCTTTTTGATAAATAAAATTTATCTTTTTGTGATAAATATAGCTTGCTATAATAATGCTGACTGATTTCTCCTTTCAAACTGAAGTCAGCCAGGCTTGCCAGAGATGCCATCCCTCTCCTCACCGTGCATCGGCCTCAGGAATTGCTCTCCCCACTCCTTGCAAAGGGCTCAGTCTGGGCATCATTCTGTTTATGTTGGATTCATGACGTAAGAAATAGGAACAGGCCATTTTACCCTTTGAGCTTGTTCTACCATTCACTAGGATCACAAATGATCTGATTTTGGCATTAACACCAATTTCTGCTTGTTTCTCATAATCTTTGACTCCCTTGTCAATAGTAATCTGTCTGAGTCAGCTTTAAGTATATCGAGAGACTAAATAGGCTAGGTTTGTATTCGTTGGAGTTTAGAAGGCTGAGCGGGGATCTTATAGAGACTTATAAGATAATGAAGGGGATAGATAGGGTAGAGGTTGAGAGACTCTTCCCGCTTAGTAAAGATAGCAGGACTAGAGGGCATAGCCTCAAGATTAGAGGGGGGCGTGGTTCAGATCGGAGTTGCAGAGGGGTTTCTTCACGCAAAGGGAAGTGAATCTTTGGAATTCTCTGCCTGATGAGGTGGTGGAGGCTTCCTCACTGAATATGTTCAAGTCAAGAGTGGATAAGTTTTTAATTGACAAGGGAATTAAGGATTACGGGGAGAAAGAGGGAAAGTGGGACTGAACCACTACAGATCAGCCATGATCTTATTGAATGGCAGGGCAGACTCAAGGGGCTGCATGGCCTACGCCTGCTCCTATTTCTTATGTTCTTATGAAAGGTAAGAGAGGCAAAAATAATTATCGGGCCACTGGAAAATGAGGTTGGTGAGGTAATATAGGAAACAAAGAAATGGCAAAGGAACTGAATAGTTATTTTGCATCAGTCTTCACGGTGGAAAACACCAGTGGGATACAGAACTCCAGGAGATGCAAGTGAGCATTCTCACCATCACTAAAAAGAAGGTTCTGAGGAAACTGAAAGGTTTGAAAATAGGTAAGTCACTTGGACCAGATGGAATATACCCCAGGATTCTAAAAAAGATAGCTGAGGAAATTGTGGAGACATTGGTGGTCATAGAACATAGAACACTACAGCACAAACAGGTCCCTTCGGCCCACAAGTTGCACCGATCATATCCATACCTACCAGGCCATAGAACTATCTGTAACTCCCAATCCCAGTAAACCCAATGTACTCATCCAGAAATCTTTTAAAAGACCCCAGTGAGTTCACCTCTACCACCACTGATGGCAGCCGATTCCAGTCACTCACCACCCCCGAGTGAAAAATTCACCCCTTACACCTCTGTACTTGCTCCCCAGTACCTTAAACCGGTGTCCTCTCGTAGCGACCATTTCAGCCCTGGGAAATAGCCTCCGAGAATCCACTCTATCTATTCCTCTCAACATCTTATAAACCTCTATCAGGTCGCCTCTCAACCTTCGTCTCTCCAGGAGAAGAGACCTAGCTCTCTCAACCTATCTTCATAAGGTATACCCCCCAATCCAGGCAACATCCTTGTAAATCTCTTCTGCACTCTCTCAATAGTTTCCACATCCTTCCCATAGTGAGGCAGCCAGAATTGCGCACAGTACTCCAAGTGGGGTCTGACAAAAGTCTTATAAAGTTGCAGCATTACCTCCCGACTCCTAAACTCAATCCCTTGATTAATGAAGGCCTTCTTAACCACATCCTCCATCTGCGAGGCCGATTTAAGAGTCCTATGGACCCGGACCCCAAGATCCTTCTGCTCTTCAACATTGCCAAGACTCCTACCCTTGGTATTATACTCCTTCATCCCATTGGTCCTGCCAAAATGGACCACTACACATTTATCCATATTGAAGTCCATCTGCCACTTCTCCGCCCAGTCTTGAATCTTATCTGTGTCTTGCTGCAACTTAAGGATCCTCAAGATCTTAAGGATAAGATCTTGGCGTGGATAGAGGATTGGCTGACTGGCAGAAAGCAGAGAGTTGGGATAAAGAGGTTTTTTTCAGGATGGCAGCAGGTGACCAGCGGTGTGCCTCAGAGGTCAGTGCTGGGATCACTACTTATCACAATATACGTAGAGGGACAGATAGTATTGAGGAAATGGGGGGGCTGCAGAAGGATTTGGACAAGTTAAGAGAGTGGGCAAAGAAGTGGCAGATGGAATACAATGTGGAAAAACGTAAGGTTATGCATTTTGGAAGGAGCAGTGGAGGCATAGATTATTTTCTAAATGGAAAAATGCTTAGGAAATCAGAAACAAGGATTTGGGAGTGGTTAACATGCAGGTTCAGTTGGCAGTTAGGAAGGCACCATCAGACTCACCATGGACTATTCTCCAGAATCAGTTGCATTCTTGGACACGCGCATCTCCATCAAGGACGGTCACCTCAGCACCTCACTGTACTGCAAACCGACAGACAACCTCTCAATGCTCCACTTCTCCAGCTTCCACCCTAAACACGTTAAAGAAGCCATTCCCTATGGATAAGCCCTCTGTGTACACAGAATTTGCTCAGATGAGGAGGATCGTGACAGACACCTCCAGACGCTGAAAGATGCCCTCGTGAGAACAGGATATGGTGTTCGACTCATCGATCGACAGTTCCGACGTGCCACTGCGATAAACCTTACTGACCTCCTCAGAAGACGGACACGGTGGACAGAGTACCCTTTGTTGCCCAGTACTTCCCCGGAACGGAGAAGCTACGACATCTTCTCCGGAGTCTTCAACATATCATTGATGACAATGAACATCTCGCTAGGGCCATCCCCACCCCCAACTTCTTGCTTTCAGACAACCGCACAACCTCAAACAGATCATTGTTCGCAGCAAACTACCCAACCTTCAGGAGAGCAGTGACCACAATACCACACAACCCTACCACAGCAACTTCTGCAAGACATGCCGGATCATAGACATGGACGACATCATCAAACGTGAGAATACCATTCACCAGGTACACGGTACATACTCTTGCAACTCGGCCAACGTTGTCTACCTAATACGTTGCAAGAAAGGATGTCCCAAAGTGTGGTACATTGGGGAGACCATGCAGACGCTACGACAGCAGATGAATGAGCATCGCTCAACAATCACCAGACAAAACAGTTCCCTTCCTGTGGGCGAACACTTCAGCAGTCACGGGCATTCGGCCTCCTACCTGCGGGTAAATGTTCTTCAAGGGGGCCTTCATGACACACGACAGCGCAGAGTCGCTGAGCAGAGACTGATAAGCCAAATTCCGCACACATGAGGATGGTCTTAACAGAGATCTTGGCTTCATGTCACACTATCCTTATTTAATACTAAAGTATTTAAGAAATACTTAAACAGGCACATGAACAGAATGGGAATGGAGCGGTATAGAAAACTGATTTAAAATAGGGATCATGAGCCTTGGGAGTCCCTGGGAAGTGTGTAAATAGATGATGATATTGATGTACTTGTTTTTATCCTACAGGTGCTTTGGAACACCTTGTTGTCTAACGAGGGGCATACACATGATGGATCGTGAGAGGACTGCTCTTGGATCTTTTTCGAGAGTATCCTATTGCTTCACATCGTTAGTGTACGCTTGATCTGGACCATCTGATGGGCAACACGACAGCGCAGTGACTATCGCTGTGCTGTGCAGATACATGGATGTGGGCCTGTGTCTGTGGGAGTTTGCGCATTCTCCCCGTGCTTGCGTGGGTTTTCTCCGGGAGCTCCGGTTTCCTCCCACATCCCAAAGATGTGCTCTTAGGCTAATTGGCAAAACAAATTCTCCCTAAATTACCTCAAATTTGGTTTTTAATCCATAGATCTATAAACATGGACAGGGAACTCATGTAGAAGTGGGAACATCGAGGTGGCAGCGTGGGCTCGTTGGGCCGAAGGGCCTGTTTCCCATGCTGTTTTGTTCTTTGTTCTTTGTTCTATCTGTAACCCCCATAACTTGCCTGGGTTAGCACAAAACCTCACTTACTGTGCTGTCTGGAGACAATACACAATTCTCTAACCAATGCTCAGTGTTCCCTTCACGCACATTGTTAGCCACTTTAACACTTGAATAGCAGGTTAGATGTAAGGATTCGCATTCTAATCAGCAACGTGTGACTATCTGTGCTGATATGTGTACTGTTGCAGACCAGAACACTGCATTTGCCTGACGAAGACGAAAGTCGAAAGCTCGCAGATTTACTATCAAATAAATCGGTTGGATTTAAAATTGGTGTTGCTAAATTCTTACTGAGTTCTTACTACCCCAGTCCAACGCCGGCATCTCTACATCATGAGAAAAATATCAGCCATGATTGAATGGCAGAGCAGACTTGATGGGCTGAGTGGCCTCATACTGCTCCTATGTCTTATAGAAAGACCCAACCTTCACTTCTCTCTCTGGGAGAGAATTCCAAATATTAACACTTGAAGAGAAAAAAAATCTCTCGAAATTCTGCTTAATGAGAGATCCCACACTTTTAGACTGCGACCATAGCTCCAGATTTCCCCATAAGAAACATCCTCCCAGTATTGACCCTGTCAATTTCTCATTCAAAATTCCCAATATGTATCAGCTCAATCTGCGCAATCACTTCTTGTGTGCCAATACCTTCATCCTAGGAATCATCTTTGTGTTCAGAGAAGGTTCAATGTCCCCACTTGTGGAGGCTCACTCCTAGAATATGTGTGTGTCATCCCCACTACCCTGCATTCAGAGTTTGCAGGTGCTGATTTTGGTTTCGTCTTGTTGCTTTTCCCCTGCAGGGTTGTGACCACATTCGGTGCTGTGCACTCTCTCCCTGTGGAACCTGGATTGCATTCTCAACTATCTACAGAGTCCGTCTTTATCGCTTACAGTATGAAAATGATTCTGTCGTGGTTAATGCGGTAGGTCGGATGGAAGTGAGGTGTATGGTGTGGAGATGTGTGTGTAACAAGATCACTGTAATGGGTTTGCGCATGTGTGATACGTGGTTAAATGGATATAAATTGGGCTGGTATTGGTTAGTCTGGGTTATGTATAAGTGAATTTTGGTTATACACACTCCTGTTTTCTTCCACAGGCCTCACGATTTGTGAAGACTCTGCAGCCGGCTCATCAGTTGCTGTTTTCTGCCGATTCCACCAAACTGTTTGTTGCTTCAGATCACGGTCGTATTCAGGTCGTGGATCTGGTGACACTGAGTTCCAAACGCGCGCACATCCTCACATCCAAATCCGGTGAGCTTCCTCATAAAATAGCACAAATTGTTTTGGACTTGCGCAAACCTCACACCCATTTGTTTATTTTTCCAATGACAAGCGAGTGACCACTAGACTGGGGCATCACAGAGGTGAGAATAATTTTTCTGCACATATTTAGGCTGTGTATAATGTCATGGCAATTGGAATTTTCCAATCAATGACTAGAGCAATATTTGGTATTTCCTGAAGGTACTGACTCTGTGAAGTATTGTTATTTTTGTTCATTCATGGGATGTAAATGTCACTGGCTAAGGCAGCATTTACTGCTCATCTATAGTCACTCATCGGAAGGTGGTGATGAGCTGCCATCTTGAATCGCTGCAGTTCTGAGGTGGAGTTATACCCACAGTGCTGTTAAAGAGAGAATTCCAGGATTTTGATCCAGCGACAGTGAAGAAACAGTGATATATTCCTGCAGGTATTGACTCCCGCTAAGTTCCTGAAGATATCGACCCTCATTGGGGTACAGGTCCTGAAGGTGCTGGCTCTCAGTGGGGACAGTTCCTGAAGGCGCTGACGCTCACTGGGATACAGTTCCTGAAGGCGCTGACTCTCACTGGGATACAGTTCCTGACTCTCACTGGGATACAGTTCCTGAAGGCGCTGACTCTCACTGGGATACAGTTCCTGAAGGCGCTGACTCTCACTGGGATACAGTTCCTGAAGGCGCTGACTCTCACTGGGATACAGTTCCTGAAGGGCTGACTCTCACTGGGATACAGTCTGAAGGCGCTGACTCTCACTGGGATACAGTTCCTGAAGTGCTGACTCTCACTGGGATACAGTTCCTGAAGGCGCTGACTCTCACTGGGATACAGTTCCTGAAGGTGCTGACTCTCACTGGGATACAGTTCCTGAAGGCGCTGACTCTCACTGGGATACAGTTCCTGAAGGCGCTGACTCTCACTGGGATACAGTTCCTGAAGGCGCTGACTCTCACTGGGATACAGTTCCTGAAGGCGCTGACTCTCACTGGGATACAGTTCCTGAAGGCGCTGACTCTCACTGGGATACAGTTCCTGAAGGCGCTGACTCTCACTGGGATACAGTTCCTGAAGGCGCTGACTCTCACTGGGATACAGTTCCTGAAGGCGCTGACTCTCACTGGGATACAGTTCCTGAAGGCGCTGACTCTCACTGGGATACAGTTCCTGAAGGCGCCGACTCTCACTGGGATACAGTTCCTGAAGGCGCCGACTCTCACTGGGATACAGTTCCTGAAGGCGCCGACTCTCACTGGGATACAGCTCCTGAAGGCGCCGACTCTCACTGGGATACAGTTCCTGAAGGCGCCGACTCTCACTGGGATACAGCTCCTGAAGGCGCCGACTCTCACTGGGATACAGTTCCTGAAGGCGCTCACTCTCACTGGGATACAGTTCCTGAAGGCGCTGACTCTCACTGGGATACAGTTCCTGAAAGCGCCGACTCTCACTGAACATAGAACATTACAGTGCGGTACAGGCCCTTTGGCCCTCTATGTTGCGCCGGCCAGTGGACCCTCTAACCTAAACTATTCCAATATTGTCCATATGCCTATCCACCGACCATTTGAATGCCCTCAAAGTAGGCGAGTCCACAACTGCTGCAGGCAGGGCATTCCACGCCCTCACCACTCTCTGTGTAAAGAACCTGCCTCTGACATCCGTCCTGTAACTACCACCTCTTAATTTAATGTTATGTCCCCTCGTGTTGGTCATCACCATCCGAGGAAAAAGGCTCTCACTATCCACCCTATCCAGTCCTTTGATCATCTTATACACCTCAATTAGGTCACCGCGTAACCTTCTTCTCTCTAATGAAAATAACCTCAGGTCCCTCAGCCTTTCCTCATAAGGCCTTCCCACCATACCAGGCAACATCCTGGTAAACCTCCTCTGCACCCTTTCCAATGCTTCCACATCTTTCTTATAATGCGGCGACCAGAACTGTACGCAATACTCCAAGTGCGGCCGCACCAGAGTTTTGTACAGTTGTAACATAACCTCACGGCTCCTAAATTCAATCCCTCTACCAATAAAAGCTAACACACCGTACGCCTTCTTAACAACTTTATCAACCTGGGTGCCAACTTTCAAAGAGCTATGTACTTGTACCCCAAGATCCCTCTGCTCGACAACACTATTAAGGGTCCTTCCATTAGCCCTATATTTCATATGCCTGTTATTCCTACCAAAGTGAATCACCTCACACTTATCCGTATTGAATTCCATTTGCCACCTCACGGCCCAGCTCTGCAACCTATCTATGTCCCTCTGCAAACTGTAACATCCATCCTCGCTGTCTACAACTCCCCCCACTTTGGTATCGTCAGCAAATTTACTAATCCAACCCTCTACACCCTCATCTAGGTCATTTATAAAAATGACAAACAGCAGTGGCCCCAAAACAGATCCTTGAGGTACACCACTTGTAACTGCACTCCAGGTTGAATATTTCCCATCAACCACCACCCTTTGTCTTCTATCAGCTAGCCAATTCCTAATCCAAACTGCTAAATCACCTTCAATCCCATGCATCTGCACTTTCTGCAGTAGCCTACCATGGGGAACCTTATCAAACGCTTTGCTAAAATCTATATACACTACATCAACTGCCTTACCTTTATCTTTGGTCATCTTCTCAAAAAACTCAGTAAGGTTTGTGAGGCACGACCTACCCTTCACAAAACCGTGCTGACTATCCCTAACCAGTTTATTTCTCTCTAGATGCTTATAAATCCTATCCCTTATAATTCTTTCCAAGACTTTGCCCACAACAGAAGTCAGGCTCACCAGTCTATAATTTCCAGGATGGTCCCTACTCCCCTTTTTGAACAAAGGGACAACATTTGCCATCCTCCAGTCTTCCGGCACTATACCTGTAGCCAACGACGACATGAAGATCAAAGCCAAAGGCTCTGCAATCTCCTCTCTAGCCTCCCAGAGAATCCTAGGGTAAATCCCATCTGGCCCAGGGGACTTATCAATTTTCATACCCTCAAGATTCGCTAACACCTCCTCCTTATGAACCTCAATCCTGCCCAGTCTACAACCTGGTATCGCAGTATTCTCCCTGACAACATTGTCTTTCTCCTGCGTGAATACTGACGAAAAATACTCATTCAGTGTCTCTCCTATCTCCTCAGGCTCCACGCACAACTTCCCACTGCTATCTCTGACTGGCCCTAATCTTGCCCTAACCAATCTTTTATTATTTATATACCTGTAAAAAGCTTTAGGATTCTCCTTAATCCTATCCGCCAAAGTCTTCTCGTGTCCTCTTCTAGCTCTTCTCAACTCCCTCTTTAGCTCCTTCCTGGCTAATTTATAGGTCTCCAGTGCCCTAACGGAGCCTTCACGTCTCATCGTTATATAAGCCTCCTTCTTCCTCTTCACCAGAGATTCAACTTCCCTAGTACACCATGGTTCCCTCACTCGACCACTTCCTCCCTGCCTGGCAGGCACATATTTATTACGGACGTGCAGAAGCTGTTCCTTAAATATGCTCCACATTTCAGATGTCCCCAGCCCCTGCAATATCCTGCTCCACCCTATGCATCCTAAATCTCTCCTAATAGCCTCATAATTACCTTTCCCCCAGCTATAACTACTGTTATTCGGTACGTGCCCATCCCTTTCCATCACTAAGGTAAACGTAACCGAATTGTGGTCACTATCACCAAAGTGCTCAACCACCTCCAAGTCTAACACCTGGTCTGGTTCACTGGGATACAGTTCCTGAAGATATTGACCCTCATTGGGATACAGGTCCTGAAGGTGCTGACTCTCACTGGGATACAGTTCCTGAATGTGCTGACTCTCACTGGGATACAGTTCCTGAATGTGCTGACTCTCACTGGGATACAGTCCCTGAATGTGCTGACTCTCACTGGGATACAGTTCCTGAATATGCTGACTCTCACTGGGATACAGTCCCTGAATGTGCTGACTCTCACTGGGATACAGTTACATAGAACATAGAACATAGAACAATACAGCACAGAACAGGCCCTTCGGCCTTCGATGTTGTGCCGACCAAAATAAAAAGCAATGCCCCTCCTAACTAAACCATTCCCTTCTCATCCATATACTTATCAACTAACCTCTTAAACGCCACCAAACTTGGCGCATCTACAACAGCTGCAGGCAGGGCATTCCACTCCCTAATCACTCTTTGAGTAAAGAACCTACCTCTGATATCCGTCCTATAACTCATACCCCTTAATTTAAAGCTGTGTCCCCTCGTGCTAGCTTTCTCCATCCTAGGAAAAAGGCTATCACTGTCCACCCTATCTAAACCTCTAATCATCTTATATGCTTCAATAAGATCCCCTCTTAGCCGCCTCCTTTCTAACGAAAACAACCTCAAATCCTTCAACCTCTCTTCATAGGACCTGCCCTCCATACCAGGCAACATCCTAGTAAACCTCCTCTGTACCCTCTCCAATGCCTCCACATCTTTCTTATAATGTGGCGACCAGAACTGCACACAATACTCCAAGTGCGGCCGCACTAGAGTTTTGTACAGCTGCAACATGATGCTGCGGCTCCTAAATTCAATCCCCCTACCAATAAAAGCTAAGACTCCATAAGCCTTCTTAACAACTTTATCCACTTGACTGCCTACTTTCAGGGATAAAAGTACTGCCACTTGACTGCCTACCTTCAGTTCCTGAGGTGCTGACTCTCACTGGGATACAGTTCCTGAAGATGTTGAGCAAGTCAGCTTTTATGCCAAATATCTCTGTTTTCTTTAACCTATTCCTGTAGATTCCCTTGAGGCTGTCCGCCTGTTGGCAGTGAGTGCAGATGGTAACTGGTTGGCAGCTGCGAATTATGACTGTGAAATCAGCATCTATAACCTCAGGCAATTAAAGGTAAGGAACAAAAACTTCAAGCTAATGGCAGCAATATGGGGCTGAGAACTCAATTATTGAGTGATGGATGTAATTCTGAATGTGAGGGTCAGAAATGTCTGGGGTGGGCACAGTAAGAAGTCTCACAACACCAGGTTAAAGTCCAACAGGTTTATTTGATCTCAATGAGCTTTCGGAGCACTGCTTTTTCATCAGGTGAGTCTGGGATGGTGACAGAGCTGAGTTTGGGTTGGGGTGATGTAGAGTTACTGTGTTTATTAGAGGGGGTGACAGGAGGTAAGGTTGAATATGGGGGTGTTAATGATGCAGGATGATAACAGATATAAGGGGTGACACACAGGGTCACGTCCAGTGATGGGTATAGGGTGTTTGAGATGTGTTTACACGGTTACTGAAATGTGAGGTGAGCAGAGGTAGTGTTCAGAGGGTAGATGCATCCAGTGGAAGGTGATTGGAGGGGGTGGAGGAATGAATGATGTTGGCAGAGGGAGGGGGTTGTCTGTTGGCCAGGCCTATAACTTCATTAATTTTCCTTTTCCTTTCAGCATCACTGCACGGTTCCAGTTTATAATCAGCTCCCCACTGCTATTGCCATCAACCCACAAACCAACAACCTGATCACTGTTCATGTAGATCAGCAGGTATGACCTACTATAACTAAGCGAGAACACACTCTATCTTATCAGGCTGTGAAATAGTCCAAGCTGTGGACCTTGCTATCACATTCGCTGCCAAAAGTTTGTCGTTTTTAAGTTTTCAAAAATTTACAGATGACTCAAAACACAGTAAACAATGAATAAAGTAACAAACTTCAGGAGGACATAGTCAGACAAAATGGGAAAACACATGGCCCAAAAATTTAATGCAGAAAGATTTGGATGATACTTTGGCAGAAGAATGAGAGGCAACTTAAACAAAATGGTAGAATTTTAAAAGTGTTGCTGGAAAAGAGACAGGAGAAATACAAAGACAAACGATCAAAGGCGGCAAGACAAGCTGTTTATAAGGAATATATGGGATTTGTGGCTTTATTAATATATGCGCAGAGTAGAAAAGCAAAGAGTTCTGCTAAATCTTTATAAACATTGCTTAGGGCACAGTTGTAGTGTTGTGCTGATTCTGAGCATCACCTTTGGGAAGAATATTGGAGGTCTGGAAATGTTTTGGATGTACTGAAACAAATCTTTAAAAGTGACAGGACAGTTTGAGAAAGTAGTTAAGAAGGCAATGGCTACTGCCTCACTTAATAGAGGCATGAAAAATTTTGATAAAAATTCTGTTTCTACCTCCACTAGGGTTTTGTGTTCAATTCTGGGTAATGCACAATTGCAAAGACATAAAAACTTTGGAGAAGGTGGAGGAGATTTCCTGAGATATAACCAGGAATAAGGGAATTCAGTAATGTAAGCGATGGGATTGTTGTCCTTGGAGCAGAAAATATCAGGTGGAGGTGTAGGGTCAGAGATTTACAGCATGGAAACTGGCCCTTCAGCTCAACTTCTCCATGCCACCAATTTTTTTTAAAACGCCTAAGCTAATCCCAATCGCCCACATTTTGTCCATATCCCTCTACACCCATTGTACCCATGTAACTATCTAAATGCTTTTTAAAAGACAAAATGGTACCCACCTCTACTACTACCTCTGACATTCATCACCCTCCATATGAAAAAATTGCCCCTCTGGACACTTTTGTACCTCTTCCCTCTCACTTAAACCTATGCCCTCTAGTTTTAGACTTTCCTATTTTGTGAAAATATATTAACTATCTACCTTATTTATACACCTCGTTATTTTATAGACCTCTGCACGATCACCCCTCAGCCTCCTACGCTCCAGAGGAAAAAGTCCCTGTCTATCCAGCTTCTCCTTATAACTCAAACCATCAAATCCAGGTAGCATCCTAGTAAATTTTTTCTGCACTCTTTCTAGTTTAATAATATCTTTTCTATAATAGGGTGACCAGAACTGTACACAGTATTCCAATTGGGGCCTTACCAATGTCTTGTACAAATAAGAACATAAGAAATATGTTATCCCTCCTGGATACCGAGGAGGGAATGTCTACGGAGTCTCTGTGGGTGGAAGTTAGGAATAGCAAAGGGTCGGTGACGTTGCTGGGTGTATTCTATAGGCCACCCAATAGTGACAGGGAAGTTGAGGTGCAGATAGGGAAACAGATACTGGAGAGATGTAGAAATAACAGAGTTGTTGTGATGGGAGACTTCAATTTCCCAAACATCGACTGGAATATCCCAAGGGTAAGGGGTTTGGATGGGGAGGAGTTTGTTAGGTGTGTTCAGGAGGGTTTCCTGACACAGCACGTGGACAAGCCTACGAGAGGAGAGGCTGTACTGGACCTGGTACTAGCTAATGAACCAGGACAGGTGATGGATCTCTTGGTAGGAGAGCATCTTGGGGATGGAGATCATAATTCTATCTCCTTCACCCTTGCATTGGAAAAGGATAGGATCAGGCAGGCTAGGAAGGTGTTTGTCTGGAATAAGGGGAAATATGAAGACATCAGGCAGATGTTGGGGCGAATAAACTGGAAGGAGGTGTTCTTGGGGAAAAGCACAGAAGGAAAGTGGCAGATATTCAAGGGATGCTTGTCTGGAGCTCTGCACGACAACGTTCCGGTGAGACAAGGAGGTTTTGGTAGGACGCGGGAACCGTGGTGCACGAAGGCAGTGGTGAACATAGTCAGGAAGAAAAGAAAGGTGTATAAAAGGTTCAAAGAGCTAGGAGATGTTGGGGATCTAGAGAAGTATAAGGCTTATAGAAGAGAGCTTAAAAAGGAAATTAGGAGAGCCAGAAGGGGTCATGAGAAGGCCTTGGCTGGTAGGATTAAGGAGAATCCCAAGGCCTTCTACAAATATGTGAAAAGTAAAAGGATGAGAAGAGAAGGGATAGGACCTATAAAAGGTGAAGGGGGAAAGTCTGTATGGAACCGGAAGAAATGGCAGAGGTGCTTAATGAGTACTTTGCCTCAGTATTCACGGTGGAAAGTGATCTGGGAGGATTCACTACAAGTTTGCGGCAGACTGAAAAGATTGAGTATGTAGATATTAAGGAAGCGGATGTGTTAGAACTTCTAAATGCTATCAAGATAGACAAGTCTCCAGGACCAGATGGGATGTACCCCAGGTTATTGTGGGAGGTGAGGGATGTCATTGCAGAGCCCCTGGCGATGATCTTTGCGTCGTCGATGGAGACGGGAGAGGTTCCGGAGGATTGGAGGATTGCGGATGTGGTCCCTATTTTCAAGAAAGGGAACAGGGATAGTCCTGGAAATTACCGACCGGTGAGTCTGACCTCAGTGGTTGGTAAGCTGATGGAGAGGCTTCTGAGGGACAAGATTTACGAGCATTTGGAGAAGTTTAGGTTGATTAGAAATAGTCAGCATGGTTTTGTAAAAGGCAGGTCGTGCCTTACAAGCTTAATTGAGTTCTTCGAAAATGTGACTGAACACATTGACGAAGGAAGAGCAGTGGACGTGGTGTACATGGACTTCAGCAAGGCATTTGACAAGGTCCCACATGCAAGACTTCTTGAGAAGGTGAGAGGCCATGGGATCCAAGGGGCTTTGGCCTTGTGGATCCAGAACTGGCTTGCCTGCAGAAGGCAGAGGGTGGTTGTGGATGGCTCTTTTTCTGCATGGAGGTCGGTCACCAGTGGAGTGCCCCAGGGATCTGTTCTAGGACCCTTGCTGTTTGTCATTTTCATAAATGACCTGGATGAGGAAGTGGAGGGATGGGTGAGTAAGTTCGCCGATGACACGAAGGTCGGAGGTGTTGTGGATGGTCTGGAGGGATGTCAGAAGTTGCAGCATGACATCGACAGGATGCAAGACTGGGCGGAGAAGTGGCAGATGGACTTCAACGCGGATAAATGTGTTGTGGTCCATTTTGGCAGATCCAACGGGATGAATGAGTACACTATCAAAGGTAGGAGTCTTAGCTGTGTGGAAGAGCAGAGGGATCTTGGGGTCCGGGTCCATAAGACTCTCAAATCGGCCTCCCAGGTGGAGGATGTGGTTAAGAAAGCTTACGGTGTACTGGCCTTCATTCATCGAGGGATTGAGTTCAGGAGTCAGGAGGTAATGCTGCAGCTTTATAGGACCCTTGTCAGACCACACTTGGAGTACTGTGCGCAGTTCTGGTCGCCTCACTATAGGAAGGACGTGGAAGCTATTGAAAGGGTGCAGAGGAGATTTACAAGGATGTTGCCTGGATTGGGAGGCATGCCTTATGAAGACAGGTTGAGGGAGCTGGGACTGTTCTCCCTGGAGAGACGAAGGTTGAGAGGCGACCTGATAGAGGTTTACAAGATGTTGAGAGGAATAGATAGGGTGGACTCTCAGAGACTATTTCCCAGGGCTGAAATGGTCGCGACGAGAGGGCACAGATTTAAGGTGCAGGGAAGCAAGTACAGAGGGGATGCTAGGGGAAAGTTTTTCACTCAGAGGGTGGTGAGTGAATGGAATCGGCTGCCGTCGGTGGTGGTCGAGGCGAACTCGCTGGGGTCTTTTAAAAGACTTCTGGATGAGTATATGGGATCCAATGGGATTGGGGGTTATAGATAGGTCTATGGCTGGGTAGGTTTTGATGTGTTCGGCACAACTTGTGGGCCGAAGGGCCTGTTTGTGCTGTAGAGTTCTACGTTTTATGTTCTAAATAGGAGCAGGAGTCGGCCATCCAGCCCCTCGAGCCTGCCCCGCCATTCAATAAGATCAAGACTGATCTGCAGTGGTTCAGTACCACTTTCCCGCTTTCTCCCCGTAACCCTTAATTCCCTTGTCAATTAAAAACCCATCCACTCTTGACTTGAACATATTCAGCGAGGAAGCCTCCACCACCTCATCAGGCAGAGAATTCCAAAGATTCACCACCCTTTGCGTGAAGAAATCCTTCCTCAACTCCGATCTGAACCCCCCCCCCCCCAGCACAACTTGAACAAGACTTCCCAACTCCTGTATTGTGTTCTGACCAATGAAACCAAGCATGCCGAATGCGTTCTTCACCACTCTGTCCACCTGTGACTCCACTTTCAAGGAGCTATGAACACGTACTCCTAAATCTCTTTGTTCTGTAACTCTCCCCAGTGCCCTACCATTAACTGAGTAAGTCCTGCCCTGGTTCAGTCTCCCAAAATGCATTACATCGCATTTGTCTAAATTAAACTCCATCTGCCATTTGTCAGCCCACAGGCCCAATTGATCAAGATGCCGTTGCAATTGGAGATAATTTTCTTCACTATCCACTATACTACCAATCTTGGTGTCATCTGCAAACTTACTAACCATGCCCCCTATATTCCTATCCAAATCATTAATATAGATGACAAATAACGGTGGACCCAGTACTGAGGGGCTGAGGTGTGTCTATTTTAATGCCAGGAGTGTAGTGAATAAAGTGGATGAGCTCAGGGCCTGGATTGCTGTTTGGAAATGTGATGTGGTGGCCATTACAGAGACTTGGATGTCTCAGGGACAGGACTGGGTACTACAGGTGCCAGGATTCAGATGCTTCAGAAAGGACAGGGAGGGAGGTAGATAGAAGAGGTGGCGGAGTGGCACTGTTGATCAGGGACAGTGTCACAGCTGTAGAGAAGGAGGATGCCGTGGAGGGACTATCTACGGAGTCTGTGGGTGGAAATTAGGAAGAGCAAGGGGTCGATAACTTTGGGTGTTTTTTATAGGCCGCCCAATAGTGACAGGGATGTTGAGGTGCAAATAGGGAAACAGATCCTAGAGAGATGTAGAAATAACAGAATTGTCGTGATGGGAGACTTTAATTTCCCAAACATCGACTGGAATGTCCCCAGGGTAAGGGGTTCGGATGGTGAGGAGTTTGATAAGTGCGTTCAGGAAGGTTTCCTGACACAGCACGTGGATAAGCCTACGAGAGGAGAGGCTGTACTTGACCTGGTGCTTGCTAATGAACCAGGACAGGTGTCGGATCTCTCAGTAGGAGAGCATCTCGGGAATGGAGATCATAATTCTATTTCCTTCATGATAGCATTGGAAAGAGATAGGATCAGGCAGGATGGGAAAGTGTTTATCTGGAGTAGGGGGAAATATGAAACCATTAGGCAGGAAATTGGAAGAGTAAATTGGAAGGAGGTGCTCTTGGGGAAAAGTACTGAAGGAAGGTGGTGGATTTTCAAGGAATGTTTGTCTGGAGCTCTGCACGACAATGTTCCAGTGAGACAAGGAGGTTTTGGTAGGTCAAGAGAACCGTGGTGCACAAAGGTTGTGATGAACCTAGTTAGGAAGAAAAGAAAGTTGTACAATAGGTTCAGGGAGCTAGAGGATGTTAAGGATCTAGAGGCATATAAGACTTGTAGAAGGGAGCTTAAAAAGGAAATTAGAAGAGCTGGAAGGGGTCACGAGAAGGCTTTGGCGGGTAGGATCAAGGAGAATCCCAAGGCATTCTACAAATACATGTAAAAGGATGAGAAGAGAAGGGATAGGACTTATAAAAGGTGAAGGGGGAAAAGTCTGTGTGGAACCAGAAGAAATGGCCAGAGGTGCTTAACAAGTACTTTGCCTCAGTATTCACAGTGGAGAGTGACCTGGGGGGTTGTACTCCAGGAATGCGGCAAACTGAAAAGATTGAGTACATGGACATTAAGAAAGAGGATGTAGACCATAGAACATTAAAACGCAAAACAGGTCCTTCGGCCTTCGATGTTGCGCCGACCAATTAACAAAAAGCAATGACCCTCTAACGTAAACCATTCCATTTGGATTAGTAAATTTGCAGATGACACCAAAGTCGCTGGAGTGGTAGATAGTGAAGAGGGGTGTTATAGTTTGCAGAGAGACTTGGACAAGTTGCAGAGCTGGGCCGAGAGGTGGCAAATGGAGTTTAATGTGGAAAAGTGTGAGGTAATGCACTTTGGCAGGAATAATAAATGTGTAGAGTATAGGGCTAATGGTAGGATTCTTAATAGTGTTGATGAACAGAGGGATCTTGGTGTATATGTGCATAGATCCCTGAAAGTAGGCAGTCAAGTCGATAAGGTTGTTAAGAAGGCATACGGAGTCTTAGCTTTTATTGGTAGGGGGATTGAATTTCGGAGCCGCAACGTCATGTTGCAACTGTACAAAACTCTAGTGCGGCCGCACTTGGAGTATTGTGTGCAGTTCTGGTCCCCACATTATAAGAAAGATGTGGAGGCATTGGAGAGGGTACAGAGGAGGTTTACCAGGATGTTGCCTGGTATGGAGGGCAGGTCTTATGAAGAGAGGCTGAGGGATTTGAGGTTGTTTTCGTTAGAAAGAAGGCGGCTAAGAGGAGACCTTATTGAAACATATAAGATGATTAGAGGTTTAGATAGGGTGGACAGTGATAGCCTTTTTCCTAGGATGGAGAAAGCTAGCACGAGGGGACACAGCTTTAAATTAAGGGGTGATAGTTATAGGACGGATATCAGAGGTAGGTTCTTTACCCAGAGGGTGGTTAGGGAGTGGAATGCCCTGCCTGCAGCAGTTCTAGATGCGCCAAGTTTGGTGGCGTTTAAGAGGTTAGTTGATAAGTTTATGGAAGAGAAGGGAATGGTTTAGTTTGGAGGGTCATTGCTTTTTTTTTCATAATTGATCGGCGCAACATCGAAGGCCGAAGGGCCTGTTCAGCGCTGTAATGTTCTATGTTCTATTCCCTTTTCATCCATAAACTTATCTACTAACCTCTTAAATGCCACCAAACTTGGCGCATCTACAACTGCAGCAGGCAGGGCATTCCAAACCCTTACCACCCTCTGGGTAAAGAACCTACCTCTGACATCCGTCCTATAACTACCATCCCTTAATTTAAAGCAATGTCCCCTCGTGCTAGTTTTCTCCATCCTAGGAAAAAGGCTATCACTGTCCACCCTATCTAAACCTCTAATCATCTTTATATGTTTCAATAAGGTCTCCTCTTAGCCGCCTTTATTCTAATGAAAACAACCTCAAATCCCTCAGCCTCTCTTCATAAGACCTGCCCTCCATACCAGGCAACATCCTGGTAAACCTCCTCTGTACTCTCTCCAATGCCTCCACATCTTTCTTATAATGTGGGGACCAGAACTGTACACAATACTCCAAGTGCAGCCGCACTAGAGTTTTGTACAGTTGCAACATGACGTTGCGGCTCCGAAATTCAATCCCCCTACCAATAAAAGCTAAGACTCCGTATGCCTTCTTAACAACCTTATCGACTTGATTGCCAACTTTCAGGGATCTATGCACGTACACACCAAGATCCCTCTGTTCATCAACACTGTTAAGAGTCCTACCATTAGCCCTATACTCTACACATTTGTTATTCCTGCCAACGTGAATTACCTCACACTTTTCCACATTAAACTCCATTTGCCACCTCTCGGCCCAGCTCTGCAACTTGTCCAAGTCTCTCTGCAAACTATAACATCCCTCTTCACTATCTACCACTCCTCCGACTTTGGTGTCATCCGCAAATTTACTAATCCATCCTTCAATACCCTCATCCAGATCATTTATAAAAATTACAAACAGCAGGGGCCCCAAAACAGACCCCTGAGGTACACCACTTGTAACCGAACTCCACGATGAATATCTCCCATCAACCACCACCCTCTGTCTTCTATCTGCTAGCCAATTCCTAATCCAATTAGCTAAATCACCCTCTATCCCATACATCTGCATTTTCTGCAGAAGCCTTCCATGGGCCACCTTATCGAACGCCTTACTAAAGTCCATATATACCACATCAACTGCCTTACCCCCATCCACCTCTTTGGTCACTTTTTCAAAAAACTCAATAAGGTTAGTAAGGCACGACCTACCCTTCACAAAACCGTGCTGACTATCCCCAATCAATTCATTTCTCATGTGTTGGAACTGTTAGATTCCATCGAGGTAGATAAGTCGCTGGGTCAGGATGGGATGTACCCCAGGTTACTTGGGAGGTGAGGAAAGTGATTGCAGAGCCCCTGGCGATGATCTTTGCGTCATTGATGGAGACGGGAGAGGTTCCGGAAGATTGGAGGATTGCGGATGTGGTGCCTATTTTCAAGAAAGGGAACAGGGATAGTCCTGGAAATTACCGACCAGTGAGTCTGACCTCAGTGGTCAGTAAGTTGATGGAGAGGATTCTGAGAGATAGGATTTATGAGCATTTAGAGAAATTCAATATGATCAGAAATAGTCAACACAGCTTTGTTAAGGGCAGATCGTGCCTTACGAGCCTAGTTGAATTCTTTGAAAATGTGACTGAACACATTGATGAAGGAAGAGCAGTGGACGTGGTTTACGTGGATTTCAGCAAGGTGTTTGATAAGGTCCCCCATGCAAGGCTTCTTGAGAAGGTGACAGGGCATGGGATCCAAGGGGCTTTGGCCTTGTGGATCCAGAACTGGCTTGCCCCCAGAATAAGAAGTCGGACAACACCAGGTTTAAATCCAACTGATTTATTTGATAGTAAACTCTCAAGCTTTCGAGGTTATCCACCTCATCAGGTGAATCAACTGACGAAGACCATAGAGTCAAAAGCTTGTGAGTTTACTATCAAATAAACCAGTTGGATTTAAACCTGGTGTTGTCCGACTTCTTACTGTGTTTACCCCAGTCCAACACGGACGTCTCTACATCTTTCCTGCAGAAGGCAGAGAGTGGTTGTGGATGGGCCTTTTTCTGCATGGAGGTCAGTCACCAGTGGAGTGTCCCAAGGATCTGTTCTAGGACCCTTGCTGTTTGTCATTTTCATAAATGACCTGGATGAGGAAGTGGAGGGATGGGTTAGTAAGTTCGCCAACGATCTGGAGGTTGGTGGTGTTGTGAATGGTCTGGAGGATTGTCAGAAGTTGCAGCGAGACATAGATGTGTCCCAGACTGGGCGGAGAAGTGGCAGATGGACTTCAATGCGGATAAATGTGTGGTGGTCCATTTTGGCAGGAGCAATGGGATGAAGCAGTATAATATCAAGGGTAGGAGTCTTGTCAGTGTTGAGGAGCAGAAAGATCTTGGGATCTGGGTCCATAGGACTCTTAAATCTGCCCCGCAAGTGGAGGATGTGGTCAAGAAGGCATATGGTGTACTGGCCTTCATTAGTCGAGGGATTGAGTTTAGGAGTCAGGAGGTAATGCTGCAACTTTATAAGACCCTTATCAGACCCCACTTGGAGTACTGTGCGCAGTTCTGGTCACCTCACCATAGGAAGGATGTGGAAGCTATTGAGAGGGTGCAGAGGAGTTTTACAAGGATGTTGCCTGGATTGGGAGGCAGGCCTTATGAAGATAGGTTGAGGGAGCTAGGTCTCTTCTCGCTGGAGAGACGAAGTTGAGAAGCGACCTGATAGAGGTTTATAAGATGTTGAGAGGAATAGATAGGGTGGATTCTCGAAGACTATTTCCCAGGGTTGAAATAGTTCCTATGTTTAAGAAAGGGAACAGGGATAGTCCAGGAAATTACCGATGGAGGTAATGCTCTATAAGACTCTTGTCAGACCCCACTTGGAGTATTGTGCGCAGTTCTGGTCGCCTCACTATAGGAAGGATGTAGAGGCTATTGAGAGAGTGCAGAGGAGATTTACAAGGATGCTGCCTGGATTGGGAGCAGGCCTTATGAAGATAGGTTGAGGGAGCTGGGACTCTTCTCACTGGAGAGACGTAGATTGAGAGGCAACCTGATAGAGGTTTATAAAATGTTGAGAGGAATAGATAGGGTGGACTCTCAGAGACTATTTCCCCGAGCTGAAATGGTCACGACGAGAGGACACAGATTTAAGGTGCAGGGAAGCAAATACAAAGGAGATGTCAGGGGTAGGTTTTTCACTCAGAGGGTGGTGAGTGAATGGAATCGGCTGCCGTCGGAGGTTGTTGAGGCAAACTCACTGGGGTCTTTTAAAAGACTTCTGGATGTGTATGTGGAAACGAATAGGATAGGGGGTTATAGATAGGTCTGTGGATTGATAGATGTGGTCGGTGCAACTCGTGGGCCGAAGGGTCTGTTTGTGCTGTATTGTTCTATGTTCTATGTTCGCTACAAGAGGACATGGGGTTTAAGGTGCTGGGGGGCAAGTACAGAGGAGATGTTAGAGGTAAATTTTTCAGTCAGAGGGTGGTGAGTGAATGGAATTGGTTGCTGTCAGTGGTGGTAGAGGCGAAGTTGCTGGGGTCTTTTGAGAGACGTCTGGATGAGTACATGAGATTTAATGGGATTGGGAGTTACAGATAGTTCTATGACCTGGTAGGTATTGATATGATGGGTGTAACTTGAGGGCCAAAAGGCCTGTTTGTGCTGTAGTATTCTATGTTCTATGATCCCTGAGGCACACCGCTGGTCACAGGCCTCCAGTTTGAAAAACAACCCTCTAAACCACCCTGTTGCTTTTGTCAAGAAGCCAATTTTGTATCCATTTAGATACCCCATCCTGGATCCTGTGAGATTTAAGTTTATGCAACAACCTACCATGCGGTACCTTGTCAAAGGCTTTGCTAAAGTCCATGTAGAGAACATCAACTGCACTGCCCTCATTTACCTTCTTGGTTACCCCTTCAAAAAATTCAATTAAATTTGTGATTCATGATTTTCCACTCTAAGTCATGTTGCCCCTAATTAGTCCTTGCATCTCTAAATGTCTGTAGATCCTGTCTTTCAAAATACCTTCTAACAATTTACCCACCACAGATGTGAGGCTCAGTGGCCTGTAGTTCCCAGGTTTTTTCCTGCAGCCCTTTTTAAACAAAAGCACAACATTTGCCACTCTCCGATCTTCAGGCACTTCACTTGTGTTTATTGATGATTCAAATATCTTGGTTAGGGAATCCGCAATTTCCTCCCTAGCCTCCCACAATGTCCTGAGATTTACTCATCCTGGGGATTTATCTACCTTTCTGCACTTTATGACTTCCAACACCACCTCCTCTGTAATATGTACACTCCTCAAGACATCACTATTTATTTCCCAAGTTCCCTGACATCCATGCTTTTCTTAACAGTAAGTACTGATGAGAATTATTCATTTAGGATCTCACCCATCTCTTGTGGATCTGTACACAGGAGTCCTTGTTAATCCTTAAGAGGTTCTACTCTCTCCGTGGTTACTCTTTTGCCTTTTATGTATTTGTAGAAGCTCTCTGGATTCTCCTTTGCCTTATCTGTCAAAACAATCTCATGTTCCCTTCTTGCTGTCATAATTTTTCTCTTTACTCCTACACCCGCTATGCCCTTCAAGGGAATCACTTGATCCCAGCTGCCTATGCATGTCATGTGCCTCCTCCTTCTTCTTGACCAGCGCCTCAATATCCCGAGTTATCCAGGATTCCCTACTTCTACCAGCTTCGCCCTTCACTCTAAGAGGAATGTATTTACCAGACGTTGCTTTGCCTTCCCACAGATTCCCCCAATTAACTTTTAAAACCTCCTGCCTGATACCATCAAAATTGGTCTTGCCCCAAATTAGAATGTTAACTTTTAGCTCAGACCTATCATTCCCCGTAGCTATCTGTAATAGAATTATGATCACTGGTCCTAAAGTGATCCCTCACTAACACTTGTGTTAGCTGCCCTTCTTTATTTCCCAAGAGGAAGTCTCTTGATTGAATTCTCGTGATTATGAATGAAATGAATAAAGAGAAGTTGTTTCCTGTGGCAGGTGACAGGAATCATCTCTGTATCACAGCGATAGGATGCAGGGGACACCAATTAGTGATTGGCAAAAGAACCAGGTATAATGAGGAAACACTTTACACATTCATTATGACCTGGAACGCACTGCCTGATAGAAACAATTTCAATTGAAATTTTCGTAAAGGAATCTGATTACAGTTAAAGGAAAAAGATTTACAGAGCTGTGCGAAAGAGATGGGGGTGGGAGTGATCTTAATTGTATTGATCGACCAAAGAACTAGTACTCTGAGCCAAGTGGTCTATTTTTCTGCTGCATCATTCCAGCTCAGGGCTGACATCCCACGTTTTTCTCCGCAGATTTTTGAATTCAGTATCCATGAAAAAAAATACACCAAGTGGAGCCGAGCACTGCAGCAACAAGGACTGCATTCAGACTGGATTGAACGGGATACGCCTATTACACATGTGACCTTCAACCCTAAAGTGCCCACACAGATTATTGTTCACGATACATACATGTTTTGTATCATTGACCAGTTGCTGGTACGTTTCCTGACCAGAATTCCCAGTAAGAAGCCTGACAACACTATAGTTTACTATCAAATAAATCGGTTGGATTTAAACCTGGTGTTGTCAGACTCCTTACTGTGTTTACCCCAGTCCAACACCGGCATCTCTATATCAGAATTCCCAGCTCCAGCCCATCACAAATTCACCCATCTGCTTATCTCCCCCAGCAGAATTTTCCTCCTGTTCTTCAAGCTACACTCTCCTGAACTTACCTCCACCCTCCCCACTTCCCACCACCACCTCGCTGTCCTCCGCCCTACCTCCCCCCACTCCCCCCACCCTCCCCTCCCTCGCCCTCTCGCCCCCCTACTCTCGCCATCCTCCGTCTTCCCTCCCCCTCCCTTGCTGTCCTCTGCCCTCCCTCTACCCTCGCCCCCTACCCTCGCCATCCTCCGCCCTCCTTCCCCACCCTCGCTGTCCTCTGCCCTCCATCCCCCCTTTCCCCCCTACCCTTGCCGTCCTCTGCCCTCCCTCCCCCTCCCACTGCCCCTACCCTTGCCATCCTCCACCCTCTCCCCCCAATATCTTGGTCACTGAGACTTTGAAGAATTTTTGCTCAATGTGACTTTTTGTTTTTTTCCCAGCGTTTTCCGACAGAGAGCTCCAATCTCTATAACCAGGCGTTACTGAGAAGTTTGTCTGCACAAGCTCGCCAGGTGGAGCAGCATGCCTTCAAAATCTGTAAGAAATTCAAGGTGAGATTAAGGAATTGTACAACATTCCAGGCACTCGATGTTTCAGATCTGACCCTTGCAATTAGATCAACAATCCCAGCTTCTGGAGGTTGAATAAACTGGGATTATATTCCCTGGAGGCTGAGAAGTGACCTGATTGAAATTTATAAAAGCATGTGGGGTATTGATAGGATGAACAGTTTCCCAGGGCAGAAGATAATGAAGGGGATGGATAGGGTAGAGGTTGAGAGATTCTTCCCGCTTAGCAAAGATAGCAGGACTAGAGGGCACAGCCTCAAGATTAGAGGGGGGGGCGGTTCAGATCAGAGTTACGGAAGGGTTTCTTCACGCAAAGGGTGATGAATCTTTGGAATTCTCTGCCTGATGAGATGGTGGAGGCTTCCTCATGGAATATATTTAAGTCAAGAGTGGATAGGTTTTTGATTGACAAGAGAATTAAGGGTTATGGGGAGAAAGAAGGAAAGTGGTACTGAACCACTACAGATCAGCCATGATCTTATTGAATGGCGGGGCAGGCTCGAGGGGCTGGACGGCCGATTCCTGCTCCTATTTCTTATGTTTTTAAGTGACAATTACAAGAGGGCACCACTTCAAGATAAGGGCCAAGGGGGAGGGGGTGGAGGTTCAGTGGAGTTGTGCAGGGGAAGTTTTTTTACACAGAGGGCAGTGAGGTCTGGAAAGCACTGCCAAGTGAGTTGGTTGAGGCAGTTACATTAGCCACTTTTAAGACTTATTTTGAGAGACATATGAACAAACGGAAATACAGGGATACGGGCGGTTGCTCTAGATAGGTCAACAAGATCAGCACAGGCTTTATGGGCCAAACGGCTTGTTCCTGTGCTGTACTGCTTTTTATTCTCTCCCTGATACATTTCTAATCAATCTCCTCAACATCTCTCCAAGGTGTTGATGTCCTTTTCTGGACTGCAGTGCCTAGAATTGTACACAATACTTCAGGAGTCTGGGGGGGGCCTGGTGCACTGACCAGGACACACAGACAAGTGAAGGAATGAGCTTTTATCTGTTTTATGTTGTGCTGAGGTTATTGTTTTTCTGTTAAATTCCTTCGTCAATGAGTTGTCAATGTGTTCCACATGTAGTCAAATTCCCAGAACTTTCCTCTTTCTCTCTGCAGCCTCTGCTGTATGTTGAACTCCTCTGTGACGGTTGTCTCGTGCTAGTGGAACGTCCTGTAATGGAGATTAATGCACAGCTACCTGCACCCATCCGACAGAAGAAATTTGCCACGTAACTGAATTGTGTGGCCAAGTTAGTGCTGCCTCTGATTGTTATTCCTTTACCTTCAAGGTCTTTTTGCTCACTGAACTGTTCTTATGAATTACATAGCAGCTGCGAACTTGTAATATTTTATGTGGAATAAATGTATTAAATTTCTGCTGCACCTGTTGTCCAATATAAACTCTTTATTCTCCCCACTTCCACAAATGGTCTACGTCTAGTCTCAGGGCAGAAGTCACTGAATTGAACTGACCTTTTATCGCTGCCATTCAATCCTCCCCAAGGAACCTGCTACATTGGGGATTTTGTGAAGTTACTGCTATGGAGAGCCTTAACTCCTATTCCATTGTACTGACCTATCAGTCTTGCAGCGGCTAACTTCCAATGTGATATGTCTACCACAGGATGATGTATATACAGCCTGGTTACACTTTTGCACAGCATCAATATTAAGGATGCAAAATCTGGGATCTGTGTTCATTCAGATTGTTACATAACAAAACTGAGCTCGTGGGTACAACAGCTGAGCCACAGTGTAACCCAATGAGATTGGGAATTGCAAATTGTATCTAGACTGTGTCTACAATCAAAGAGATCACAGGGTCATAGAGGTTATTGAGTCTAAGATGAACAACATTTAGCTGTTAAAATGAGAAGTCAGATTGGAAGTGGTTTAGGATAATGAGACTGAAAAAGCTGTTAAGGGTGGAATTAGGGGAGATGGCTGGAATACAACATGAGGCTGAATGTGGATAATGAGGTAGGGCTTTTCTGGCTATTGTGATCTGTTAGGTACTGGAGGGAGTGACTTGATAGGTCAGTATAATGGATGCAATGCATTAACAGGGAGCCAGGAAGAAAGTTATCCTGAAGAAGATGTTTCAAGTAGGTCAGAGATATGAAGTAAGCAGCCTCCAGCTGCTTTGGAGAAGTGTTTGTTCCGGAAAGCAAAGTTTTCTACATTGAGAATGAGAGACAGAATCTCTACAGTGCAGAAGGAGGCCATTTGGTCCATCAAGCCTGCACTGACAACTGTCCCACACAAGCTGTATCTACTTAATCCCTCATATCTGCCTTGCTAATGCAAAGATTAGAAAGGTTTGGGGGCTGGAAGAGAACAACAATGATATGGAGAGAATGTAAAGGATTAAATTTTACAATCAAAACATTTCTTGACTAGCTGGGGGCTTGTTAGAATAATCATGTCTGAGGGTAATAAAAACGGAAATGAGGATTTCAGCAGCGGAACCGCTGTGACAGTTAGAATTGGTAAATAGAGTTAACATTGGTACAAATTTGAGATACGACACCCAGGTTGAAACAGGTTGGCTTAATGTCAGACTTGACAAGGAGAGCGATGGAGATGGAAGCTCAGGAATAGTGGTTTAGGGTGGGACTGTAAACAATGCCTTCAGTCTTCCCAACATTTAATTGCAGGAAATTTCTGCTGATCCAATTTTGGATGTTGAACAAGCAGTCTGGTCACTTCGCAATGGCTGAGAAATCAAGACATTTGTCCAAAGAGGCGGCAGTGAGTTAGAGCAGTGTATCGTCCATCTACATTGTAGAATCCCTACCCATTGAGTCTGCACTAACTCTCTGACAGACAATTTTACCCCTGTGACTCCACATATTTACCATGGCTAACCTAAACCATCTTGGGGCAAATTTAGCAGAGCCAATCTACCTAAGCTGTACATTGTTGGGAGGAAACTGGAGCGCCTGAAAGAAACTCATACAGACATGGGGAGAACAAACAAACTCCACATAGTGATCCTAGCTGGGAATAGAACCCGGGTTCCTCAAGCTCTGAAGCAGCAGTGCTAACCACTGTGACAGCATGTGAAAATTAATACTATGTTTTCAGTAGGTGTCTCTTTGACAAGGTACCACATGGTAGGTTGTTACATAAAGATTAAATTTCATGGAATCCAGGGTGGGGTAGCTAAATGGATACAAAATTGGCTTGATGAGAGAATGTGGAGATGTCAGCATCGGACTGAGGTAAACACAGTAAGAAATCTCACAACACCAGGTTAAAGTCCAACAGGTTCATTTGGTAATAAAACCCACTAGCTTTCGGAGCACTGCTCCATCATCAGATAAGCCCTGATGAATGAGATCTGATGAAGGAGAACACTCTGAAAGCTAGTGGCTTGTGCTACCAAATAAACCTGTTGGACTTTAACCTAGTGTTGTGAAACTTCTTACTTTGATGACAGAGGCCAGAGGGTGGTTGTAGAGAGTTGTTTTTCAAACTGGAGGCCTGTGACCAGCGGTGTGCCTCAGGGATCAGTGCTGGGCACACTGTTATTTGTCATTTATATTAATGATTTGAATGAGACTTTAGGAGGCTTGGTTAGTAAGTTTGCAGATGACATCAAGATTGATGGCATAGTGGATGTTGAAGAAGGTTATCTTGAATTGTAATGGGAACTTATCAATTGGGCCAGTGGGCTGACAAATGGCAGATGGAATTCAATTTAGATAAATGTGAGGTGATGCATTTTGGTAGATCGAACCAGATCAGAAGTTACTCAGTTAATGGCATGGCGTTGGTGAGACTAATAGAGAGATCCATGGTACAGGTTCTAGCTTCTTGAAAGTGGAATCACAGGTGGACAGAGTGATGAAGAAGGCATTCAGCATGCTTGGTTTATCAGTCAGAATATTGAATACAGGAATTGGGATGTCTTGTTGAAGTTGTACAAGATATTGGTAAGGCCACACTTGGAATGCTGTGCACAGCTTTGGTCACATCATTATACAAAGGATATCATTAAAGTAGAAATCGCGCAGAAAAAATTTACTAGGATGATTGCGGGACTTGATGGATTGAGTTATAAGGAGAGGCTGGATAGACTGGGACCATTTTCCTCTGGAGCATAGAAGACTATATAATATAATCCCATAAGAGATTTATAAAATAATGATGAGCATAGATCAGCTAGATAGTCAAATCTTTTCCCTAGGTTAGGGGAGTATAAAACTAGAGGGCATAGATTTGTGAGAGAGGAGAGATTGAAAAGGGTCCAGAGGGGTAATTTTTTTCACTCAGATGGTGGTGAGCGTCTGGAACAAGCTGCCAGAGATAGAAGTAGAGATGGGTACAATTTTGTCTTTTAAAAAGTTATATGGGTATAGAGGGATATGGGCCAAGCGTGGGCAATTGGAACTAGCTTAGTGATTTAAAAAAGGGTGGTATGGATAAGTTGGGCTGGAGGGCCTGTTTCCATGCTGTAAACCTCTATGATTTCATGATTGTGAATGGCAGCATGTGGATGCAGAATAAGAAAGGGCCAAGAATAGATTGTTAGGGATCATCAAAGGTAATCTTTCAGGAACAGGAATCATTTGCAGGAATTTGCAAGAATAATAAATGTGTAGAGTATAGGGCTAATGGTAGGATTCTTAACAGTGTTGATGAACAGAGGGATCTTGGTGTATATGTGCATAGATCCCTGAAAGTTGGCAATCAAGTCGATAAGGTTGTTAAGAAGGCATACGGGGTCTTGGCTTTTATTGGTAGGGGGATTGAATTTCAGAGCCGCAACGTCATGTTGCAACTGTACAAAACTCTAGTGCGGCGCACTTGGAGTATTGTGTGCAGTTCTGGTCCCCACATTATAAGAAAGATGTGGAGGCATTGGAGAGGGTACAGAGGAGGTTACCAGGATGTTGCCTGGTATGGAGGGCAGGTCCTATGAAGAGAGGTTGAAGGATTTGAGGTTGTTTTCGTTAGAAAGGAGGCGGCTAAGAGGGGATCTTATTGAAGCATATAAGATGATTAGAGGGTTAGAGAGGGTGGACAGTGATAGCCTTTTTCCTAGGATGGAGAAAGCTAGCACGAGGGGACACAGCTTTAAATTAAAGGGGTGATAGTTATAGGACGGATATCAGAGGTAGGTTCTTTACCCAGAGGGTGGTTAGGGAGTGGAATGCCCTGCCTGCGGCAGTTGTAGATGCGCCAAGTTTGGTGTCGTTTAAGAGGTTAGTTGATAAGTTTATGGAAGAGAAGGGAATGGTTTAGTTTGGAGGGTCATTGCTTTTTTCATAATTGGTCGGCGCAACATCAAAGGCCGAAGGGCCTGTTCTGCGCTGTAATGTTCTATGTTCTAGGAAGAGAGGACCCATTGCAAGCAATTCTCTGACTACAAATAGAACAAAGAAGAGTATAACACAGAAACAGGTCCTTTGACCTTACAAAGCTATGCTGATCATGATGCCCTAACTAAACTAAAAAAATGCTTCTGCCCTTACTTTGTCTGTATCTGAGTCACAGTGGGTTAGTGCTGCTGCCTCATAGCAACAGGGACCTGGTTTCGATTCCTGGCTTAGGTCCCTGACTGTGTGGAGTCTGCGCATCCTCCCATTGTCTGCATGGGTTTCCTTCATGTGCTCCAGTTTCCTCCCACAGTCCGAAAGACGTGCTGGTTAGGTACATTGGCCATGCTAAATTTTCCCCCAGTGTACCCAAACAGGCATCAGAATGTGGCAACTAGGGGATTTTCACAGTAACTTCACTGCAACGTTAAAGTAAGCCTACTTGTGATATTAATAAGTTGACTTTGAGACCCCTCTATTCCCTCCCTATTCAGGTATGTCTCTAAAATATTGCTAATGTGCCTGTTTCCACCACCTCCTCTGGCAGAACGCTTCACTCTCACCACCACTTTCTGCATGAAAAACTTCCCCTACACATCTCCCTTAAATTTTCCTCCTCTCATCTTGAACCTGTGCCCCCTTCTAATTGACACTTCCACCTAGGGAAAAGTCTCTGACTATCCACTCTGTCTGTGCCTCTCATAATTTTGTAGACCACTATCAGGTCTCCCTCAGCCTCCACCTCCCCAGTGAAAACAATCCCAGTTTATCCAACCTCGCCTCATAACCAACACCCTTGAGATCAGGCAACATCCTGGTGAACTTTTTTACTGTTCAAAGCTTTCATCTTCCTCTAGTAACGTGGTGAGCAGAACATAGAACACTACAGCACAAACAGGCCCTTCGGCCCACGAGTTGCGCCGATCACATCTATACCTCCCAAGCCATATACCTATCTATAACCCCCTATCCCATTCATTCCCATATACTCATCCAGAAGTCTTTTAAAAGACCCCAGCGAGTTCGCCTCTACCATCTCCAATGGCAGCCGATTCCATTCACTCACCACCCTCTGAGTGAAAAACTTACCCCTAACATCCCCTCTGTATTTGCTTCCCTGCGCCTTAAATCTGTGTCCCCTCGTAGTGACCATTTCAGCTCAGGGAAATAGCCTCTGAGAATCCTCCCTATCTATTCCTCTCAACATTTTATAGAACTGCACACACTATTCCAAATGCAGCCTACACAAGGTTTTATAAAGCTGCAACATGATTTCCCAACTCCTGTACTCAATACCCCAGCTGATGAACATAAGCATACCATATGCCTTTTTAATCCCTTTGGTCACCTGTGTTGCTACTTTTAGGGAGCTGTGGACCAAATCCGTTGTATGTGAATGTTCTGAAGGGTTCTACCATTCACAGTATAATTCACACCTAAATTTGATTCTCCAAAATGCATCACTCTGCATTTGTCCAGATTAAACTCCATCTGCCATTTCTGTGTCCAAGTCTCAAACTATTTATGTCCTGTTGTATCCTCTAACAATCTCTGGCACTATCAGCAACTTCACCAATCTTTTTAATCATCCACAAACTTACTAATCAGACCAACCACATTTTCCTCCAGATCATTTATATATCTCACAAACAATGGAGATCCTAACACTGATCGCTGCGGAACATCACTAGCTACAGATCTCCATTCTGAAAAACACTCTTTCACTGCTACTCTCTGTCTCTCCTATAACCAAGCCAGTTCTGTATGGTTCTAATACTAGCTCCCCATTGGTCCTGTTAATACATGCACACACCTGCCTTAACACAAGTGATAACTATCAGCAAAACCACCAATCTTCGTGTCATGCACAAACTTATCAGACTACCTACTTTTTCCTCCAGATCATTTACATATACTACAGAGGTCCCAGCAATGATCCCTGTCAAACACCATTAGCTACAGGTCTCCATTCTGAAAAACACCTTTCCACCGCTACTCTGTCTGCTCTATAACCAAGCGAGTTCTGCATTCACCTAGCCAGCCCACCCCCAATCCCATGTAATTTTAGTTTTTGTACTAGTCTGCCATGTGGGACCTTGTCAAACGCCTTACTAAAGTCCATATGATCTACATCCTCAGCCCTTCTCTCATTGATTAGCTTTGTCACCTCTTCAAAAAACTCTCAGGTTGGTGAGACATGACCTTCCCAGTACAAAATCATGCTGCCTGTCACTAACTAGTCAGTTTTCTTCCAAATGTGCATATATCCTGTCCCTCAGTATCTTCTCCAAAAATGTCCCCAGCACTGACATCAAGCTCACCAGCCTATAATGACCCAGATTATCCCCGCTTCCTTTTTTAAACAAGGGACTAACATTGGAGAATAGACAATCTTCTGGAATCTCACTTGTGGTCAAAGAAGATGTGAATATATCCATTAAGGCCCCAGCTATTCCTCCCCTTACCTTCCACAGTAATTTGAGATTGATCCTGTCTGGCCCCAGGTACTTGTCTACTTTAATGCAATTTAGGATATTCGACACTTCCGCCTTTGATACATTGACATT
Organism: Sphyrna mokarran; assembly: GCA_024679065.1. Lineage (NCBI taxonomy): Eukaryota > Metazoa > Chordata > Chondrichthyes > Carcharhiniformes > Carcharhinidae > Sphyrna > Sphyrna mokarran. Next base: position 630,951 of record JAGIQG010000004.1, on the reverse strand, counting down.
CTCCAGAGCGTTCACACACTCATTCCTGACCTCAACATCTGTCATGTCCTTCCCCTTGGTGAATACTGATACAAAGTACTCATTATGGATTTCACTCACTTCCTGTGGTTCCACACACAACTTTCCTCCATTGTTCTTGAGTGTGTCTACTCTTTTTCTTGCTACCCACTTGCTTCTAGCACATAAGAAGCCTTGGGATTTTCTTGACCCTGTTTGCTAAAGATATTACATGGCCTCTTTAACCCTCATAGTTCCACATTTAAGTTTCTTCCTTCTCTCACTATACTCAAGGGCTTTGATGAGGCGATGTCAGCATTGGACTGGGGTAAACACAGTAAGAAATCTCACAACCCCAGGTTAAAGTCCAAAACACCACTAGCTTTTGGGGTTTGCCCCTTCGTCAGGTGAGTGGGAGTTCTGATCACAAACAGAGCATATAAAGACACACACAGTTTACAGAATACTGATTAGAATGCGAGTCTTTACAGCTAATTAAGTGTTCAAGATGCAGACAGTGTGAGTTGAGATAGCATTAATTAAAAGTTAAAGAGATGTGAATTGTCTCCAGACGGCACAGTAAGTGAGATGTTGCAAGTCCAGGAAAGTCATGGGGGTTACAGATAGTGTGACATGAACCCAAGATCCCAGTTGAGGCCGTCATCATGTGTGTGGAACTTGGCTATCAGTCTCTGCTCAGCGACTCTGCGCTGTCATGTGTCATGAAGGCCGCCTTAGAACATAGAACAATGTTCTATGCCTCATCGCCTTGGAGAACATTTACCCGAAGATCAGAAGCCGAATGCCCGTGACCGCTGAAATGTTCGCCAACAGGAAGAGAACAGTCTTGCCTGTGATTGTCCAGTGGTGTTCGTTCATCCGTTGTCATAGCGTCTGCACGATCTCCGCAATGTACTATGCTTCGGGATTTCCTTTTCTTGCACCGTATTAGGTAGACAATGTTGGCCAGTTGCAGGTGTATGTACCGTGTACCTGGTGGGTGGTATTCTCACGTGTGATGATGGTATCTGCGTCGATGATCCGGCATGTCTTGCAGAGGTGGCTGTGGCAGGGTTGTGTGATGTTGTGGTCACTGTTCTCCTGAAGGCTGGGTAGTTTGCTGCAGACAATGGTCTGTTTGAGGTTGTGCGGTTGTTTGAAGGCAAAAAGTGGGGGTGTGGGGATGGCCATGGCGAAATGTTCGTCTTCATCAATGACATGCTGAAGACTCTGGAGAAGATGTCGTAGCTTCTCTTCTCTGGGGAAGTAATGGACGACGAAGGGTACTCTGTCCACCGTGTCCAGTGTTTGTCTTCTGTCCACTGTGCCCCATATTTGTCTTTCTCAGAAGACAAACACAGGATACAGTGGACAGAGTACCCTTTGTACTCAACAATCACCAGGCGAGACTGTTCCCGTTGGTGAACACTTCAGCAGTCACAGGCGTTTGACCTCTGATCTTCGGGTAAATGTTCTCCAAGGCAGCCTCCATAACACACAACAGCGCAAAGTTGCTGAGCAGAGACAGATCGCGAAGTTCCGCACACATAAGGATGGCCTTAACTGGGACCTTGGGTTCATGTCACATTATCTGTAACCCCCATGATTTGCCTGGGCTTGCAACATCTCACTTACTGTCCTGTCTGGAGACAATGCACATGTCTTTAACCGATGCTTAATGCTATTTCCACTCACATCGTCTGCAATTTGAAGACTTGATTAGCTGTAAAGACTCGCATTCTAATCAGTATTCTGTAAACTGTGTGTGTTTTATACGTTCTGTTTGTGATCAGAACTCTCACTCATCTGACAAAGGGCAAACCCTGAAAGTTAGAACATAGAACATAGAACATTACAGCACAGAACAGGCCCTTCGGCCTTCGATGTTGTGCCGACCAAAATAAAAAGCAATGCCCCTCCAAACTAAACCATTCCCTTCTCTTCCATATACTTATCAACTAACCTCTTAAACGCCACCAAACTTGGCGCATCTACAACAGCTGCAGGCAGGGCATTCCACTCCCTAATCACTCTTTGAGTAAAGAACCTACCTCTGATATCCGTCCTATAACTCATACCCCTTAATTTAAAGCTGTGTCCCCTCGTGCTAGCTTTCTCCATCCTAGGAAAAAGGCTATCACTGTCCACCCTATCTAAACCTCTAATCATCTTATATGTTTCGATAAGGTCCCCTCTTAGCCGCCTCCTTTCTAACGAAAACAACCTCAAATCCCTCAGCCTCTCTTCATAAGACCTGCCCTCCATACCAGGCAACATCCTGGTAAACCTCCTCTGTACCCTCTCCAATGCCTCCACATCTTTCTTATAATGTGGGGACCAGAACTGCACACAATACTCCAAGTGCGGCCGCACTAGAGTTTTGTACAGTTGCAACATGATGCTGCGGCTCCTAAATTCAATCCCCCTACCAATAAAAGCTAAGACTCCATATGCCTTCTTAACAACTTTATCCACTTGACTGCCTACTTTCAGGGATCTATTGACACATACACCAAGATCCTTCTGTTCCTCAACACTATTAAGAGCCCTACCATTAGCCCTATACTCTACACATTTATTGTTCCTGCCAAAGTGCATTACCTCACACTTTTCCACATTAAACTCCATTTGCCACCTCTCGGCCCAGCTCTGCAACTTGTCCAAGTCACTCTGTAAACTATAACACCCCTCTTCACTATCTACCACTCCACCGACTTTAGTGTCATCTGCAAATTTACTAATCCATCCTTCAATACCCTCATCCAGATCATTTATAAAAATTACAAACAGCAGGGGCCCCAAAACAGACCCCTGAGGCACACCACTCGTCACCGAACTCCACGATGAATATCTCCCATCAACCACCACCCTCTGTCTTCTATCTGCCAGCCAATTCCTAATCCAATTAGCTAAATCACCCTCTATTCCACACATCTGCATTTTCTGTAGAAGTCTTCCATGGGCCACCTTATCAAACGCCTTACTAAAGTCCATATATACTACATCAACCGCCTTACCCCCATCCACCTCTCTGGTCACTTTCTCAAAAAACTCAATGAGGTTAGTAAGGCATGACCTACCCTTCACGAAACCATGCTGACTATCCCCAATCAATTCATTTCTCTCTAAATAACTATAAATCCTATCCCTAATAATTCTCTCCAATACCTTGCCCACAACAGAAGTAAGACTCACTGGCCTATAATTCCCTGGAAGGTCTCTCTTCCCCTTCTTGAACAATGGGACCACATTCGCTATCCTCCAGTCCTCCGGAACCACACCCGTAACCAACGAGGACCTGAAGATCAGAGCCAGAGGCTCTGCAATCTCCTCTCTTGCCTCCCAGAGAATCCTAGGGTAAATCCCGTCCGGCCCAGGGGACTTATCCAACTTCAAACCCTCGAGAATTTCTAACACATCCTCCCTATCTACTACAATACTTCCTAATTTGCAACCCTGTACCTCAGTGATCTCCATAGCTACATTTCCAGCACTCTGCGTGAATACCGAAGAGAAATATTTATTCAGTGCCTCACCAATCTCTTCAGGCTCCACGCACAACTTCCCACTGCTGTCTATGACTGGCCCTAATCTTGCCCTAACCAATCTTCTATTCTTAACATATCGAAAGAAAGCTTTAGGATTCTCCTTAATCCTATCAGCCAACATCTTCTCGTGTCCCCTCTTAGCTCTCCTCAATTCACTTTTTACCTCCTTCCTGGCTAATCTATAGCTATCCATTGCACTAACTGAGCCTTCAAGCCTCATCCTGACATAAGCCTCCTTTTTCTTCTTAACCAGCAAATCAACTTTTTTCGTACACCAAGGCTCTCTTACTCGTCCATTTCCTCCCTGCCTGACAGGGACATACTTATCAAGGACTCGCAGCAGCTGCTCCTTGAATAAGCACCACATTCCAGATGTTCCCAGTCCCTGTAGTTTCCTAGTCCAATCTATGCACCCTAATTCTCTCCTGATGGCCTCATAATTACCCTTCCCCCAGCTATAACTACTGCCCCCAGCTTCATGCCTATCCCTGTCCATCACTAAGGTGAACGTAACCGAATTGTGGTCACTATCACCAAAATGTTCACTAACTTCCAAGCCTAACACCTGGTCTGGCTCATTGCCCAGCACCAAATCCAATGTAGCCTCACCTCTAGTTGGCCTATCTACATACTGAGTCAAAAAACCTTCCTGCACACTCTGTACGAAAACTGACCCCTCTAACGAGCTAGAGCTATAGCTATTCCAATCAATATTAGCAAAGTTAAAGTCCCCCATCACAATTACCCTACTACTTTCACTCCTAATCAGAATTGACTTCGCAATCCTTTCCTCAACCTCTCTAGAACTATTAGGAGGTCTGTAAAAGACTCCCAACAGGGTGACCTCTCCTCTCCTGTTTCTAATCTCAGCCCATACTACCTCAACAGACAAGTCCTCATCAAACTTCTTTTCTATCACCGTGATACAGTCTTTGACCAATAACGCCACTCCTCCCCCCCTTCTACCTCCTTCTCTACTCCGACTAAAGCATTTGTACCCCGGAACCTGCAACATCCATTCCTGTCCCTGCTCTACCCAAGTCTCTGAAATGGCCACAACATCGAAGTTCCAGGTACTGGTCCAAGCTGCAAGTTCCTCCCCCTTATTGCGAATACTCCTTGCATTAAAGTATACGCATTTCAAACCATGCCCCACCCCACCCGTACGCCGCTGTGTTTTACAACTCTCTTCTATAACCCCCTTACTCTCATCCCTCTCAGCACCCCAACTACTTAGGATCCCACCCCCCCCCGAATCAGTTTAAAGCCCCCATCATAGCCTTAGCAAATTTTCCCCCCAAGATATTAGTCCCCCTCTGGTTCAGGTGTAGACCATCTCTCTTGAAGAGGTCCCACCTATCCCAGAATGAGTCCCAATTGTTAAGGAACCTGAACCCCTCCCTCCTGCACCATCCACGCAGCCATGAGTTCAAACTTTCCCTTTCTCTGTTCTTCTCTAAACTATCCCTTGGCACAGGCAAGAGTCCAGAGATAACCACTCTGCCTGTTATGGACCTAAGCTTCCACCCTAACTCCATAAATTTCTGTTTAATATCCCCTTCCCTTGTCCTACCTACATCATGTGTCCCCACATGAACTATGACTTGGGGCTGACTCCCCTCACCCTTAAGAATCTTAAAAACCCGATCTGCGACATCCTGGACCCCAGCCCCTGGGAGGCAACACACCAGCCCTGAATCCCGTTTATTACTATTTACCCTCCTATCTGTCCCTCTAACTATGGAGTCTCCTATAACTAGGCCTAATCTCTTATTCCCCCTACCCACCTGAGCATTCTCAGCAGGCTCACCCCCAGAGACCTGCTCCCTTTGGTCAGCTCCAGTTGATTCTTCCTCAACTGTAGCCTCCAAGACAGAAAATTTATTTTGGAGGGGAACAGCCCCAGGGGATTGTCTCCCCGATTGCTTCTTACCCCTCCTCCTAATAGTTACCCAATTATCACTTATAGGAGTTACAATCTCTTTGTTACTCCTGCCAATATCCTCCTCAACCTCTCGAATTACCCTGAGTTCCTCTAATTCCAGCTCCAGCTCCTTAACATGATCCTCAAGGAGCTGCAAATGTGCACACTTCCTGCAGGTATAATCAGCAGGAACACTACGGGTGTCCCTCACCTCATACATACTGCAGGAGGTGCAACGGACTGCCTGCACTGCCATCACTGTTACTTTAATTTCCAGGAGAGAAAAAAAACTACACACACACTATTATTATTAGGTTAGAGGAGGGGGGAGGGTGGGATACTCTACCTGTGTAGAGTATCAGGTTTCCTCTCTGGACCAATTTATAGAGTCACAGAGAAAAACTACAACTACCAGCAGCCCCTAGTGACGACTTCCGGTTACAAGTTAGTTTAAATAAAAAAAACAGCAAAAACTACTCCCGCTCGCTGTTTTAAACAAAGAGAAAAGTTAAAAAACTACTTAACAATCGAACTTCTTGCTCTCCCAAATCGCTGCCTCTCCGTGCTGCTCCATTGGAACAATGAGGCCGATACCCAGAGGTTAGTACTTATATAGCTTAAAAACTACAACTACCGGCAGCCTCCTAGTGGTGTTTACTACCAAATAAACCTGTTGGACTTTAAACTGGTTTGTGAGACTTCTTACAGGGACAGGGATAGGCATGAAGCTGGGGGCTGTAGTTATAGCTGGGGGAAGGGTAATTATGAGGCCATCAGGAGAGAATTAGGGTGCGTAGATTGGACTAGGGAACTACAGGGACTGGGAACATCTGGAATGTGGTGCTTATTCAAGGAGCAGCTGCTGAGAGTCCTTGATAAGTATGTCCCTGTCAGGCAGGGAGGAAATGGACGAGTAAGAGAGCCTTGGTGTACGAAAAGAGTTGATTTGCTGGTTAAGAAGAAAAAGGAGGCTTATGTCAGGATGAGGCTTGAAGGCTCAGGTAGTGCAATGGATAGCTATAGATTAGCTAGGAAGGAGGTAAAAAGTGAATTGAGGAGAGCTAAGAGGGGACACGAGAAGATGTTGGCTGATAGGATTAAGGAGAATCCTAAAGCTTTCTTTCGATATGTTAAGAATAGAAGATTGGTTAGGGCAAGATTAGGGCCAGTCATAGACAGCAGTGGGAAGTTGTGCGTGGAGCCTGAAGAGATTGGTGAGGCACTGAATAAATATTTCTCTTCGGTATTCACGCAGAGTGCTGGAAATGTAGCTATGGAGAGCACTGAGGTACAGGGTTGCAAATTGGGGAGTATTGTAGTAGATAGGGAGGATGTGTTAGAAATTCTCGAGGGTTTGAAGTTGGATAAGTCCCCTGGGCCGGACGGGATTTACCCTAGGATTCTCTGGGAGGCAAGAGAGGAGATTGCAGAGCCTCTGGCTCTGATCTTCAGGTCCTCGTTGGTTACGGGTGTGGTTCCGGAGGACTGGAGGATAGCGAATGTGGTCCCATTGTTTAAGAAGGGGAAGAGAGACCTTCCTGGGAATTATAGGCCAGTGAGTCTTACTTCTGTTGTGGGCAAGGTATTGGAGAGAATTATTAGGGATAGGATTTATAGTTATTTAGAGAGAAATGAATTGATTGGGGATAGTCAGCATGGTTTCGTGAAGGGTAGGTCATGCCTTACTAACCTCATTGAGTTTTTTGAGAAAGTGACCAGAGAGGTGGATGGGGGTAAGGCGGTTGATGTAGTATATATGGACTTTAGTAAGGCTTTTGATAAGGTGGCCCATGGAAGACGTCTACAGAAAATGCAGATGTGTGGAATAGAGGGTGATTTAGCTAATTGGATTAGAAATTGGCTGGCAGATAGAAGACAGAGGGTGGTGGTTGATGGGAGATATTCATCGTGGAGTTCGGTGACGAGTGGTGTGCCTCAGGGGTCTGTTTTGGGGCCCCTGCTGTTTGTAATTTTTATAAATGATCTGGATGAGGGTATTGAGGGATGGATCAGTAAATTTGCAGATGATACTAAAGTTGGTGGTGTGGTAGATAGTGAAGAGGGGTGTTTTAGTTTACAGAGTGACTTGGACAAGTTGCAGAGCTGGGCCGAGAGGTGGCAAATGGAGTTTAATGTGGAAAAGTGTGAGGTAATGCACTTTGGCAGGAACAATAAATGTGTAGAGTATAGGGCTAATGGTAGGGCTCTTAATAGTGTTGAGGAACAGAAGGATCTTGGTGTATGTGTCAATAGATCCCTGAAAGTAGGCAGTCAAGTGGATAAAGTTGTTAAGAAGCTTATGGAGTCTTAGCTTTTATTGGTAGGGGGATTGAATTTAGGAGCCGCAGCATCATGTTGCAGCTGTACAAAACTCTAGTGCGGCCGCACTTGGAGTATTGTGTGCAGTTCTGGTCGCCACATTATAAGAAAGATGTGGAGGCATTGGAGAGGGTACAGAGGAGGTTTACCAGGATGTTGCCTGGTATGGAGGGCAGGTCCTATGAAGAGAGGTTGAAGGATTTGAGGTTGTTTTCGTTAGAAAGGAGGCGGCTAAGGGGGGATCTTATTGAAACATATAAGATAATTAGAGGTTTGGATAGGGTGGACAGTGATAGCCTTTTTCCTAGGATGGAAAAAGCTAGCACGAGGGGACACAACTTTAAATTAAGGGGTATGAGTTATAGGACGGATATCAGAGGTAGGTTCTTTACTCAAAGAGTGATTAGGGAGTGGAATGCCCTGCCTGCAGCTGTTGTAGATGCGCCAAGTTTGGTGGCGTTTAAGAGGTTAGTTGATAAGTATATGGATGAGAAGGGAATGGTTTAGTTAGGAGGGGCATTGCTTTTTATTTTGGTCGGCACAACATCGAGGGCCGAAGGGCCTGTTCTGTGCTGTATTGTTCTATGTTCTATTACTCAAGGGCTTTGCCAGTTTTTAGATGCTGAATCTATCATGTTCTTCCTTTTTCCTTCTGCCTAAGCTTACAATTTGCCTTGTTGTCCATGGTTCCCAAATCCTGCCATTTCTATCCTTCATTTTTGTAGAGACATGCTCATCCTGCATTTCAATCAACTGGTCTTTAAAAGTCTCCCACATATCAGATGTGGATTTGCCCTCAAATAGCTGCTCCAATTCACATTTCCCAGTTCCTATTTAATTTGGATCTAATTGGCCCTTGCCTAGTTAAGCTCCCTCACTCAAGGGCCACTCTTGTCCTTTATCCATGAGTACCTACAATCTTATGAAATTGTGCTCACCAGACCCATAATATTCCCACACTAAAACATCGATCATTTGGTCTGGCTCATTCCCCAATACCAAGTCTAGTATAGCCCCCACCCTGGTTGGATTGTCAACACCCTGTATCAAAAGCTGTATTACTAGTGCTCCTGTTTTCATAGTTTTTATGTTATTACTGTTCTGTTGAATTACTATTATTGTTAAAGTTTATTTATTTATAAGAAGGAGATCAAGTTGTTCCTGTATTCAAAAAAGGAACAGGGATAGCCCAGAGAATTATCGACGGTGAGTCTGACCTCAGTGATTGGCAAGTTGATGGAAAGGATTCTGAGGCACAGAATTTATGAGCATTTAGAGAAGTTTAGTTTGATCAAGAATAGTCATCATGGCTTTGTCAAGGGCAGGTCGTGCCTTACGAGCCTAGTGGAGTGCTCTGAAAATGTGACTGAACACATTGACGAAGGAAGAGCAGTGAACGTGGTTTACATGGATTTCAGCAAGGCGTTTGATAAGGTCCCCCATGCAAGACTTCTTGAGAAGGTGAGAGGGCATGGGATCCAAGGGGCTTTGGCCCTGTGAGTCCAGAACTGGCTTGCTGGCAGAAGGCAGAGAGTGGTTGTGGATGGGTCTTGTTCTGCATGGAGGTCGGTCACCAGTGGAGTGCCCCGGGGATCTGTTCTGGGACCCTTGCTGTTTGTCATTTTCGTAACTGGAAGTGGAGGAATAGGTTGGTAAGTTTGGCGACGATATGAAGGTCGGTGGTGTTGTGGATGGTCTGGAGGGATGTCAGAAGTTGCAGCAAGACATAGATAGGATGCAAGACTGGGCGGAGAAGTGGCAGATGGACTTCAACGCGGATAAATGTGTAGTGGTCCATTTTGGCAGGTCAAATGAGATGAAGGAGTACAATAACAAGGGTAGGAGTCTTAGCAGTGTAGAGGAGCAGAAGGATCTTGGGGTCCAGGTCCATAGGTCTCTTAAATCGGCCTCGCAGGTGGAGGATGTGGTCAAGAAGGCGTACGGTGTACCGGCCTTCATCATTCGAGGGAGTTTAGGAGTTAGGAGGTAATGCTGTAACTTTATAAGACCCTTGTCAGACCCCACTTGGCATACTGTGGTCAGTTCTGGTTGCCTGCAAGAAAGATGTGGAAGCTATTGAAAGGGTGCAGAGGAGATTTACAAAGATGTTGCCTGGATTGGGGGGCATGCCTTATGAAGACAGGTTGAGGGAGCTTGGCCTTTTCTCCCTGGAGGGAAAAAGGATGAGAAGTGACTTAATAGACGTTTATAAAATGTTGAGAGCTTTAGATCGGGTGGATTCTCAGAGACTATTTCCCAGGGCTGAAATGATCGCTATGAGAGGACACAGGTATAAGGTGCTGGGGGGCAAATACAGAGGAGATGTCAGGGATACATTTTTCATTCAGAGGGAGGTGAGTGAATGGAATTGGCTGCTGTCAGTGGTGGTAGAGGCGAACTCGCTGGGGTCTTTTAAGATACTTCTGGATGAGTATATGGGATTTAATGGGATTGAGGGTTATAGTAGATAGGGATATGATCAGTGCAGTTTGTGGGCCGAAGGGCCTGTTTGTGCTGTAGTTTTTCTATGTTTCTATGATTCTTTAAACAACACATGCCATTACCGTATTTGTGGTCTCAAATGATCACATCTTATTGAGGATGAGGAAAAAGATGAAAGCAAAGAGATAACAAAGTTTATCAAGAGTTAGCACGGCAACACAAGGTTGTGTACAGTTAGTTGCTAGTTTACGTCACAATTTTATTCAATGCAATTTCAGGTTAGCTGCATCACGGCTACATTTGGGATGGTCGGTAAGTTCGATGAGAGAAGCAAGGATTAGGCTGAATACATGGAGAGGTTGAAGCTCCTCTTTTGCAAATGGATAGAAGATGAGATGACGCAGCACTTGGTTGTCCTGAGTGTGTGTGGGGTGAAAACTTATAAGTTCATGAGGCCATGCCATGAAAACCAGAGGAGATTTCAGATTTATTAGTAGTAACCTTTTAATCTTTTTAATGCCCTGTTCTAGAATCATAGAAAGCCAACAGTGTAGAAAGCGGCCACTTAGCCCATCGAGTCTATACTGACCACAATCCCTACCCCCATATCCCTACATATTTACCTGCTAATCTTTCTAACCTATGCATCGCAGGACACTAAGCAGCAATTTTAACATGGCCGATTGACCTAAGCCACACAAATACGAGGAGAATGTGCAAACTCCACCCAGACAGTGACCCGAGCCGGGAATCGAACCCAGGACCCTGGAGCTGTGAAGCAGCAGTGCTAACCACTGTGCCATAGTGCTGCCCAATGTTCTTATTGGTTGCCCATTTCCCATTCCCATTGGTTGTCCTTTGCCAATTGCCCATCCACGTTCCATAACCATTGCCCATGCCCCATTCCCGTTGGCTAACTAAACCCAGCTCCTATTGGCTGTCTATGCTCCATTCCCATTGGCTAACTAAACCCAGCTCCTATTTGCTGTCTATGCTCCATTCCCATTGGCTAACTAAACCCAGCTCCTATTTGCTGTCTATGCTCCATTCCCATTGGCTAACTAAACCCAGCTCCTATTGGCCATCTATGCCCCATTCCCATTGGCTAACTAAACCCAGCTCCTATTTGCTGTCTATGCTCCATTCCCATTGGCTAACTAAACCCAGCTCCTATTGGCTGTCTACGCTCCATTCCTATTGGTTATCTATGTTCCATTCCTATTGGCTAACTAAACCCAGCTCCTATTGGCCATCTATGCTCCATTCCCATTGGCTAACTAAACCCAGCTCCTATTTGCTGTCTATGCTCCATTCCCATTGGCTAACTAAACCCAGCTCCTATTGGCTGTCTACGCTCCATTCCTATTGGTTATCTATGTTCCATTCCTATTGGCTAACTAAACCCAGCTCCTATTGGCCATCTATGCTCCATTCCCATTGGCTAACTAAACCAAGCTCCTATTGGCTGTCTATGCTCCATTCCCATTGGCTAACTAAACCCAGCTCCTATTGGCTGTCTATGCTCCATTCCCATTGGCTAACTAAACCCAGCTCCTATTGGCTGTCTATGCTCCATTCCTATTGGTTGCCGCGTCCCGGGGAAGATGGCGGCGGTGCAGTGCAGTCGGGCCGGCCCGCTGGAGCTTTTCCTCCGGGACCGCGGTTGGCTCCGGGTGGCGGCCGAGTTGCGGGCGGAGGAGCTGAAGTTGAGCAGCGAGGAGCCGGGGCCTGAGGCCTGGGCCGGTCTGTCCAATGGTTCCCCGCGGAGCCCTAGCCCCAGCCCGGTGCACATGAGCCCGGCGGGGCCTGGAGGCGGCAGCCCGGCCCGAGGCCTCCCGGCGCTGCTGCCTCCCGAGGCCGGCAGCCCGAGGCCCGGCCCGGCGCTGACAGAGCGGCTCCGCACCGTGCGGGTGGTGAAGCAGGAGTCGGGGGGCCTGGGCATCAGCATCAAGGGCGGCCGCGAGAACCGCATGCCCATCCTCATCTCCAAGATCTTCCGCGGCCTGGCGGCCGAGCGCACCGGAGCGCTGTACGTGGGAGACGCCATCCTGGCGGTGAACGGAGCTGACCTGCGGGAGGCCACACACGACCAGGCGGTGCAGGCCCTGAAGAAAGCCGGCAGGGAGGTGACCCTGGAGGGTGAGACTGAGGGGCGGGTAGAGCGCCAAGAAACCCCGAGGCTGCAGCTCCGAGAGAGCCGGGGGTGGGGGGAGGGTTAGAGAGGAGCAGGCCATTCGGCCCCAATACTCCATACTGATATACCCGACCACTCGGCCCATCCAGCTTGCTGCAGCATTAAAACTGATAAATCTCCGGGGCCTGATGGCATTTATCCCAGACTGCTTAGGGAGGTGCGAGGTGAAATTGCTGGGCCTCTGACACAAATCTTTGTCTCTTCTTTGGACACAGGTGAGGTCCCAGAGGACTAGAGAACAGCTAATGTTGTACCGTTGTTTAAAAAGGGTAGTAGGGATAACCCTGGAAATTATATGCTGGTGAGTTTGACGTCAGTGGTAGGGAAGCTGTTGGAGGGAATTCTTAAAGATAGGATGTATAGGCACTTAGAGCGTTGCGATCTGATTAGGGATACACAGCATGGCTTTGTTAAGGGGAGGTCGTGCCTTACAAATCTGGTAGAATTTTTTGAGGAGGTGACGAAAACGGTGGACGAAGGACGAGCCGTTGATGTCGTCTATATGGATTTCAGAAAGGTGTTTGACAAAGTCTCTCATGGGAGGTTAGTTGAGAAGGTCAAGGCTAATGGGATACAAGAACAGGTAGTTAGATGGATAAATAACTGGCTTGGTAATAGGAGACAGAGAGTAATAGTGGAAGGGTGTTTTTCTAGCTGGAGGTTGGTCACTAGTGGTGTGCCGCAGGGCTCGGTACTAGGACCTCTTCTATTTGTAATATATATAAATGACTTGGAAGAGGCAGTAAGTGGAGTGATCAGCAAGTTTGCAGATGATACAAAGATGGCTGGACTTGCGGATAGTGAGGAGCATTGTCAGGCGATGCAGCAGGACATACATAGGCTGATAGCTTGGGCAGAGAGATGGCAGATGGAATTCAATCCTGATAAATGTGAGGTGTTGCATTTTGGGAGAAAGAATGTAGAGGGGAGGTATATGATAAAGGGTAGACCTATTAAGAGTATAGAAACGCAGAAGGACCTGGGGGTGCAGGTGCACAAGTCTCTGAAGGTGGACACAGCAAGCGGAAAAGGTTGTGAAGAAAGCATATGGTATGTTAGCCTTTATAGGAAAGGGTATAGAGTACAAGAGCTGGCCTTTAATGTTGCAGTTGTATAAAACGTTGGTTAGACCTCAGTTGGAATACTGCGTCCAGTTCTGGTCGCCTTACTACCGGAAGGACGTGGAGACTCTGGAGAGAGTGCAGAGAAGGTTTACCAGGATGCTGCCTGGTATGGAAGGTCTGAGTTACGAGGAAAGGTTAGGCAAATTGGGACTGTTTTCCTTAGAAAGACGTAGACTTAGAGGAGATCTGATAGAGGTGTACAAGATTGAGGGGTATAGATAGAGTAAACAGGGTTAAGCTTTTTCCTAGGATGGACTCAAATAGCACGAGGGGTCACGGGCTTATGGTGAGGGGGGTAAGGTATAATTTGGATGCTGGAGGGAGTTTTTTCACACAGATGGTCGTGGGGGTATGGAATGCGCTGCCAAGTAAAGTGGTGGAGGCAGGTACTCTGGAGTTATTTAAGAAATACTTAGATGGGCATATGAACAGAATGGGAATGGAGGGGTATAGAAAACTGATTTAAAATAGGGATAATGAGCCTTGGGAGTCCCTGGGAAGTGTGTAAATAGATGATGATATTGATGTACTTGTTTTTATCCTACAGGTGCTTTGGTCCACTTTGTTGTCTAACAAGGGGCATACACACGATGGGTCGTGAGAGGGCTGCTCTTGGATTTTTTTCGAGAGTATCCTAGTGCTTCAAGTCGTTAGTGTACGCTTGACCTGGACCATTTGATGGGCAACACGACAGCTCAGTGACTATCGCTGTGCTGTGCAGATACATGGATTTGGGCCTGTGTCTGTGGGGGTTTGCGCATTCTCCCCGTGCTTGTGTGGGTTTTCTCCAGGTGCTCCTGTTTCCTCCCACATCCCAAAGATGTGCTCTTAGGCTAATTGGGAAAACAAGTTCTCCCTAAATTGTCTCAAATTTGGTTTTTAATCCATAGATCTATAAACATAGACAGGAATCACGGGTAGAGGTGGGAACATCGGGGTGGCGGCGTGGGCTTGTTGGGCCGAAGGGCCTGTTGCCTGTGCTGTTTTGTTCTTTGTTCTTTTAACATGATCTTGAGCATCAATTTCATCTTTCCCCACCCAAAAGGTCTGTCAAATCCTAAACGAAACATCAATAACCCTGGGGCAGAGATTTCAAAAGATTCATAATCCTCTGAATGGAGTATTCTTTCCCCATCTCAGTCTGAAATGATCATCAGTCAGTCCCCATCCTGAGCCTGCGTTCCCATATTTTAGTTTCCCAACCAATCTCGGAATCCACCCTATTAAGTCCCCTTCAGAACTTTGTATGTTTCAGTGAGATTACCTCTTCTAAACTCCTGAGCGCATGATTTACTCTCACTCTCATCACAAGACAACTCCCTCTTTCAGGGACCAATTTAGTGGATTCTGCTGTACCGTCTTGATTCAGATAGATCCTTCCTTCAGTGTGGAGATCAAAGCTGCAGACAGCACTCCAGATGTGGTCTCACCAAAGTTGGTACAATTACAGCAAAACTTTATTCTTAACCTCCAATTCCTTTGCAACAAAGGATAGCATGTGATTTCCCTTTTTATTTATTTAAGCCAGCATTTATTGCTCACTCCCTATTACTCATCAGAAAGAGATGGTGCTACCTTCTTGAATCACTACAATCCCTGAGGTGTAGGTGCATTCTCAATGCTGGTAGGGAGGGAGTTCGAGGAGTTTGACTCAGTGAAAGAGCAGCGATATACTTAAGGGTGACACAGTGATTAGCATTCCAGCCTCAGTGCCAGAGACCCAGGTTCAATTCTAATCTCGATTAATTGTCTGGAGTTTGCACATTCTCTCCATGTCTGTGTGGGTTTCCTCTGATTTCCTCCCACACTCCAAAGGTGTGTGGTTTAGGTTGATTGGCTGTGCTAAATTGCTCCTTAGTATCAGGGGGACTAACAGAGTAGATATGTTGTGTAATGGGGATAGGATTTGGGTGGGTTCAGTGCAGCTCAATGGGTCGAGTGGCTGCCTCCTGTGTTGCAGAGATTCTATACTTCGATATCAAAGAAGTCATAAATGACGCTGAATGTTGTGCAGTCATCAGCAAACATCCCCACTTCTGACCATGTAATAGAAGGAATAGAACATTACAGCACAGTACAGGCCCTTCAGCCCTCGATGTTATGCTGACCAATGGAACCAATTTTATGACCCTCTATCCTAAACTATTCCAATGCTATCCATATTCCTATCTACTGCCCATTTGAACGCCCTTAAACTTGATGAATCCACAACTGCTGCAGGCAGGGCATTCTACACCCTTACTACCCTCTGAGTAAAGAACCCATCTCTAGCATTCGTCCTATAACTATCACCCCTTAATTTAAAGCTATGTCCCCTCGTATTATCCATCTTCATCCGAGGAAAAAGGCTCTCACTATCCACCCTGTCTAACCCTCTGATCATCTTATATGTCTCAATTAAGTCACCTCTTAGTCACCTTCTCTCTAATGAAAATAACTTCAAGTCCCTTAGCCTTTCCTCATAAGACCTACCCATCATACCAGGCAACATCCTGGTAAACCTCCTCTGCACCCTTTCCAATGCCTCCATATCTTTCTTATAATGTGGCAACCAAAACTGTACACAATACTTCAAGTGCGGCCGCACCAGAGTTTTGTACTGTTGCAACGTGACATCTCGGCTCCGAAATTCAATCCCTCTACCAATAAATACTAACACGCTATACGCCTTCTTAACAACCTTATCAACTTGAGTACCAACTTTCAGAGATCTATGTGCCTGTACACCGAGATCTCTCGGCTCATCTACACTACTAAGAGTCCTACCATTAGCCCTATATTCTGCACACATATTATTCCTACCAAAGTGAATCACCTCACTTTTCCACATTAAACTCCATTGCCACTTCTCGGCCCAGCTCTGCAACTTATCTGTGTCCCTCTGCAAACTGTAACGTCCATCCTCACTGTCTACAACTCCTCTGACTTTGTCGTCAGCAAATTTACTAACCCATCCCTCTACACCCTCATTCAGGTCATTTATAAAAATGACAAACAACAGCGGCTGCAAAACAGATCCCTGAGGTTCACCACTAGTAACTAAACTCATTGAGTTTTCCTTGGTTCCAGTTTAGTTAGGGCTCCTTGATGCTACCCTCAATCAAAGACAGTTGCTCTCACATCACCATTGAAATTCAGCTCTTTTGTCCATGTTTGAACTAAAGTTGTAATGAGATCAGGAGCTGAATGGCTCTGGTGGAAACTAACTCATCATGAGCAGGTTTTTGCTGAGTAAATGTTGCTTGATAGCACTGTTTGTGACCCCTTCCATCATTTCATTGATCAAGAGTTCACTGGGGCAGTAATTGGCCAGCTTGCAATCTGTTTTTGTATACAGGACGTACCTGGGCGAATTTCCACATAGCTGGGTTGATGCCAGTGTTGTAGCTATATTGGAAAGCTTGGTTAGGTGAGCACAAGTCTTCAGTACTACTGCCGAAATGTTGTAAAGGCCCATGTGCAGTTCCTTCCGCTGTTTCTTGGTATTGCATTGAGTGAACCAAAATGGCTGAAGACTGACATCTGTGATGCTCAGGGCCTTGGAGGCTGAGATAGATCATCCATTTAGCACTTCTGGCTGAAAATTGTTGCAAATGCTTCAGCCTTATCTTTTACACTGATGTGTTGAGTCCCTCCATCATTGAGGATGGGAATTTTTATGGATGCACCATTTCCAGTGAGTTAGTTGATGTCCACCACCATTCATGACTGATGTGGCAGGATTGCAGAGTTTAGATCTGACCCACTTGATGCATATTCTGTTTGGTTTACAAGTAGTCTGTGTTGTAGCTTCATCAGGTTGACACCTTACTTTTTACTAAGTCTGGGGCTGCTCCTATCATGCAGTCTGCATTAAACCAGGGTTAATCCATTAGCTTGGTGGTAATAAAGTGGGGGATATGCCTGGCCATGAGGTCGCAGATTGTGTTCGAGTACAATTCTGCAGATGGCTCACAGCACCTCATGGATGACCAGGAAGTTTACTTGGAGTCCGTAATCCATGTTGAGGATTTGCAGGACAATTCCTTGCCAGCTCTATACCACTAATTGCTTGCTGCACCTGCATTTCTGCAGTTAAAAACAGAATATGCATGTAAAATCCACTTTGTGTTCCTTGTGCAAACACACTCGAGTCTCTTTGAACATCAACACTTGTAAAATATACACTACTTTCCTTGCCAACAAAGTGAATTGCCTGTATTATACTCCAGCTGTCACTTCGTACTCAACCACTGAACGTGTGTCTCTGAAGCCTTATTGTGTCTTTTCCCCTAGCTTGCTTACTTACCCAGTTTTGTGTCATCAGCGAATATAGATACATTACTCCACCTTTCCATCTAAATCATTAATGTAGATTGAGCCTCATCTAAATCCATCATGGTAATCCTTTGTTTTCTTCTTTCTTGTATACTTTTCTAGTTTCCCCTTGCGTGCAATCTATGCATTTTAATCACTCCCTATTTAATGAGTTCCATATTCTCATCACTGTGGCTAAAGGATTTTTTTAAATCCCCTGTTGGAGTTTTTTTTTGTGGATATTTTAGGATAGACTCCAGTTTTGCTGTTTCCCTGCAATAGGAAATACTCTCACTCTATCCGCTCAATCAAAACTTTTCAGAATTTTAAATATGTTATGTTATCCCTTGCCAATACTTCCTGATGTGTATACCTGTAAATTTCTGGTTTCAACTGTGTACATCTTTGCATCTCTAATATGTACTCAGTGTTTTAAGAAAGACGGTGGAAAATGTCAGTGAAATCAGAAGGCACTTTGTTGGCATGTTTGCTGAAATATGATAGTCTGTATAATCTTGTTTCCTTGAGCTGCTTCCTGCATCAACAGGATTTAGACATATTTAGACTGACCTAGATGCTGAGATCGTGTTTCATATTTTGTGCCTTTAAATTCTCATTGGGGGCAGCTTGGCAGGCAATGCTCCTTGGGTGCAGGTTAGTGTGAAAGCTTTTGTTCATTTCCAATCTTGTGACCAGGCCCCTTGGTCAAACTATTATTGCTGAATTTTTGGCAGGGCAAACTTGGTTTTGAGGATTAAACAATGTAGAGTGGCAGCCTTTTATTATTGACCCATGCACTGGCATTGCAATACTGAGGAATTCTGCCCAGTTCTGCATCGGATGTCACTATTCTTAGTGTGATATTATCGCTTGTTGCTCAAGAATTAAAGATGCAACAACACCAGTATCAATCACCATCATAACGGATTGTCTACTTAATTTTAGAACCACCCAGAATCTGAGACATTCACTCTGTGTAGATAAGATGTTCTGTTGGAGCTCTTCATCATATTTTTGAGCATTATATTCTTCACAGTTGTAAAATGCAGACTGACATCTCAAACAGTTGGCAGTTTCAAACTCACAAGTCTGTGTTCCAGTCTGCGAACTGTATTGTAAAAGAACAAGGATACTATTTAAATAGTTGCACGATTGCTGTAAGAGTGAGTCATATGATTTCATGATGTCATTAGTGTTGCATAGGCTGCTGTTTTAATTTGTTTCAGTTCTGTGCAGAGAACATCTTTCAATAAATCTGTGTTGCTTTGAATCTATACATGCAAACAACATTTTCGTTTAAAACCGCAACGCCTTATGTAGGTTACAAAAAAAATTGGTGATGAGAATGCAATTTTATTTAATCAAGAAGAAATCCTAAGTAGAAGGAAAAAACATTCATCCTTTGCATATTTAGGCTGGGGAAAAACAGCAGGATTAAAGATTGATGTATCAGTGCCAGAAGATCATTAAAGAAAAGAAGCTCACTGGGTGGTTTTAAAACACCAATTTTGAATACAATCAATTGGTTGGATTTAAAATTGGTGTTGTAAAACTTTACTGAGTTTACCCCAGTCCAACGCCAGCATCTCTACATCATGGTTTTAAAAGACAGGGTTTTCCCAATCCAAGAAGATTGAGATTCCACACTGGTTCTGGTATACTTGAAAAGAAGGGATGCTTTGCTTATGGCTAAGGCTGCTTGGGAAAAAAGTCAGGTCAATGATCTCCAGGGTAAAAAGAGAAAACTGGGAAGACAGTTAAAAATAATTTATACCGAGTAGTCTCGAGTTGCTAGTGCCTGTAAGAGAAATGGCGAGCCAGTTATTCATGGGGCTTTTCAATGAAGAAAATGAATCATGAAGTTCCCATGCTGAGCTTTTTCCATATTTTATACAAGTGAATAAAATTGAAAATTAAGTTGCTTGTACCAGCTTTTCTCAGAAAAATAGGAAGTAAAATCTTCAATTTGCTCTGGAACTTGACTTATCCAGCAAAGTGAGGATCCAAAACTTACATTTGACTTGTCAAAGATCCTTGAAGAGCATTACTCTGCAAAGCCATTGACCATCAACGGTACAGGTTCCACCGAAGGAACCAAGTAGAAGAACACAAGAACATAAGAAATAGGAGCAGGAGTTGGCCATCTAGCCCCTTAAGCCTGCCCACCATTCAGTAAGATCATGGCTGATCTGACAGTGGGTTCAGTTCCATTTACCCACCTGCTCCCCATAACTCTTAATTTATCAGAAATTTAGCTACCGGTGACTTAAACATATCTAACGAGGGAGTCTCCACTGCTTCAATGGGCAGAGAACTCCAAAGATTCACTTGAAAGAAGTTATTCCTCCTCAACTCTGTTCTAAACTGACTCCCCCTTATTTTGAAGCTATACCCTTTAGTTCTTGTTTCCTTCCTAAGTGGAAAGAATCTCTCTGCCTCTATCCTATCTAGCTCCTTCATTATCTTGTATGTCTCTAAGATCTAAGGTAGGGGGATTGAATTTAGGAGCTGCAACATCATGTTGCAACTGTACAAAACTCTAGTGTGGCCGCACTTGGAGTATTGTGTGCAGTTCTGGTCGCCACATTATAAGAAAGATGTGGAGGCATTGGAGAGGGTACAGAGGAGGTTTACCAGGATGTTGCCTGGTATGGAGGGCAGGTCCTATGAAGAGAGGTTGAAGGATTTGAGGTTGTTTTCGTTAGAAAGGAGGCGGCTAAGAGGGGATCTTATTGAAGCATATAAGATGATTAGAGGTTTAGATAGGGTGGACAGTGATAGCCTTTTTCCTAGGATGGAGAAAGCTAGCACGAGGGGACACAGCTTTAAATTAAGGGGTATGAGTTATAGGACGGATATCAGAGGTAGGTTCTTTACTCAAAGAGTGATTAGGGAGTGGAATGCCCTGCCTGCAGCTGTTGTAGATGCGCCAAGTTTGGTGGCGTTTAAGAGGTTAATTGATAAGTATATGGAAGAGAAGGGAATGGTTTAGTTTGGAGGGGCATTGCTTTTTATTTTGGTCGGCACAACATCGAAGGCCGAAGGGCCTGTTCTGTGCTGTAATGTTCTATGTTCTATCTCTCCTCAGCCTTCTAAATTCCAAAGAGTACAAGCTCAATCTCTCCTCACAAGCTAACCCCCACATTACCTGATGAACCTTCTCTGCACTCCCTTCAAGGCCAATATATCCTTTTGCAAACAAGGGGACCAAAATTGCACACAGTACTCTCGTTGTGGCCTCACCAGTGCCTTGTACAATTGCAACAAGACCTCCCTGCTTTTAAACTCCATTCTGTTTGCCTTCTGCACCTGCAAACGGAGTTTTTGTGATTCATGCACAAGGACCCCCAGGTCCCTCCGCACAGTAGCATGTTGTAATTTTTCACCATTTAAATAATAGTCCATTT
Source organism: Sphyrna mokarran (assembly GCA_024679065.1). Taxonomy (NCBI): domain Eukaryota; kingdom Metazoa; phylum Chordata; class Chondrichthyes; order Carcharhiniformes; family Carcharhinidae; genus Sphyrna; species Sphyrna mokarran. The sequence goes on along the minus strand of JAGIQG010000004.1, from coordinate 609,700 downwards.
TACTATTATTCCTCCCAAAATGGATAACCTCTACTTGCCAATGTTATGCTCCATCTGCCAGATCCTTGCCCATTCACTTAGCCTATCCAAATCTCTCTGCAGAGTTTCAGTATCCTCCACGCAATTTGCTTTCCCACTCATCTTCGTGTCATCAGCAAACTTTACCTTGCACTTGGTCCTCTACTCCAGATCATCTGTGTATGGTAAACAGTTGAGGCCCCTGTACTGATCCCTGTGGCACTCCACTAGTCGCCAACTACCAACCACAAAATCCCCCATTTATTCCAACTTTCTGCTTCCTGTTAGATAGCCAATCCTCAATCCACGCTAACAAATGCAAATACATTGCCCAGTTTGTGGCATCTTTTAAAAGGATGGCACAATGTTATGAGTTTGGTGACTTGTTAAAGATAATCTTTAAGATCTAGTTTGTGGTCTCTAAAATGAGCCTATCCAAAGAAGATTGCTTACTGAACTTGCTTTGACTTTGAAGACAGCAGAAGAAATTAGTGACAATGGAACTGGCTGCTGTAGAGGCTTCGCAATTGGTACAGGAATGAAGATCCAAAGTTGGGAACAACCCATCAGAAGTCAAAACAGCAACGAGCATGTCACAGATGTGTCAAAATGGGCCCTTCAGCGAAAGAATGCGGGAGCAAGGATAGTCAATGCAAGCATTCTGGCAAAATGCACATTGTAAAAGTTTGTTGAGCTAGACCAGCTTCCCCTGAGAAAAATATTCAGAAGAAGAATCTGGATAACTTCAAGAAGAATAAAGAAAATTACAGTGCAGAAACAAGCCCTTTGATCCTGCAAGCCTGCAACAACTATTCTGTCTGACTGCACTAAAACTCCCTACCCTTCCGGGGACCATATTCCTCGATTCCCATCCTATTCATGGATTTATCCAGATGCCCCTTAAAAGTCACTTTCATATCTGTTTCCACTACCTCCCCCGGCAGCAAGTTCCAGGCACCCACCATCTTCTGTTTTTAAAAAAAAAACTTGCTTCATACATCTCTTTTAAACCTTGTCCCTTGCATATTAAACCTATGCCCCCTAGTAATTTACACTTCCACCTTGGCGGGGAGAAAGCTTCTGACTACCCACTATGTCCCTTCTTATCTTGTAGATTTCTGTCAGGCCTTCCTTCCACATACGTCGTTTCAGTGAGAACAAAGCAAGTTTCTCCAATCTTGCCTAATAGCTAATGCCCTCCATACCAGGCAACATCCTTGTAAATCATTTGTGCTCTCCAAAACTTCCACATCTTTCTGGCAGTGTGTCGACCAGAGTTGAACAATATATTCCAAAACTACAACGTAACTTGCCAATTTTGAAATTCAATACCTGGCTGATGAAGGTAAGCATGCTATTGCCTTCTTGGCTGCTTTGTCCATCTGCGTTGCCACTTTCAGTGAGCTGTGTATCTGTACAAGTAAGAAAAGAATTGCATCTCTGAAGAAGGCAATGTTCAGAAATATGATGAGCACCAACAGAACATCTTTTCCACACAGTGTGAACCTCTCAGATTCTGGGGGATTCTGAAATTAAGTGGACAGTCTACTAGGAGGGTCGTTGACACTGGTGCTGCAGTATCTTTAACTCCTGAGACAACATGTCAATAAAAGCTGGAGCATCTTCCTTTTTCCTGATTATCTTTTTAATTCTATTCTTTATATCTTGACCAATCATCTGGACCTACCACTTGTCTTTGCTCAGTTGTGTGCTTTCCTTGCATTTTATGGTTTCCATAATTAACCCAAGTTGGTGGGTCTTTCCTTTAGAATTTTTCTTTGTTGTAATAATATTCTTTGTATTCTGAAATATCCCTATAAATGTCTGTCACTATTTCTTTATTAGTGTATCCTCTTGCCTGGTGGCCCAGTTTACGAAAGTTAACTCAGCTTTCGTGCCCACATAGTTCCCTGGGTCTCTGCGTTACCAGTCTGGTGACAATACTACCCTGGCATCTCTTTCTGTGTACTGAAGACTTATGCTCCAGGGCTTGCTATATTCCCTGGCTAAGCTCCAAGTACAGCTCCAATACTAGCATTTAGCTGGCAATGTGGCAAATTGCTCTCATGTTCTGTATTCAGAAAACAGGATAAGTGCAACTGTCAGTTACAATTCTATCAGTCTATTACTGATTATCAGTAGTGATGGTTATCAACAGTACACTTGCTTAGCAATAACTTGCTCAGTTTATGTTCTGCCAGGGCTGCTTAGCAACTGACTTCATTTTAGCCTTAGTTCAAATATGGACAAAAGAGCTGAACCTGACGGCTGAGGTGAGGGTGATTGCCTTTGACATCAAAGCAGCATCTACTGATTAAGTCGATTAACTCCAGCTTTGCTAGGATTTCTTAATGGGAATTGGGGGGAAACTCTCCACTTGTTAGTGATACCTGGCACACAAGCAGATGGTTTAATTATTGGAACATCAGTCATTTAAGTTCCAGGACACCATGCAGGAATTTCCTCATGGTAGGCCCAACCATCTTCAGTTGCTTCGTCAATGACCTTCCTTCCCTGAAATGGTCAGAGTGTGGATGCCTGCTGCAGATTGCACAATGTTTATCATTTTGTGACTCCGCAGATACTGAATCTGTCCATGTCTAAATGCAGCAAGATCGGGATATTATCCAGGCTTTTGCTGACTTATGGCAAGTAACATTCACGCAATACAAGTGTCAGACAATGATCATCTCTAACAAAAGAGTCTAACCATTATCTTTTGAAATTCAATTGCGTTACCATTGCTCAGTCTTCCACTGTTAACATACTGGGGGTTGACATAGATCAGAAACAAACCAGAACTAGTCATGTAAATACTGTGACTACAAGAGCAGTTCAGAGGCTAGGAATTCTGTTATGAGTAGTTCACATCCAGACTTCCCAATGTTTGTCTACCATCTCCAAAGCAAAAATCAGGAGTGCAGTGGAATACTGTTCACTTGCCTGGCTGGGTGCGGCTCCAAAAACACTCAAGAAGTGCAACACCATCCAGGACAAACCTGCCTCCTCCTCCTCTCTCCCCCCCCGCCCCCAAAATTTGGCATCATATCCACAACATTCACTCTGATTACCAATGAACGGGGGAGGGGCTGAGACCGATATCTCCCATCTCTCTCTCTACCGAGCTTGGTACATTTCTTCTCATCCAAGAAATTACTCTGAGAGAAGGAGGTTCCGAGTGGTGTTGGAGATCTGGAGTGTGTCTGTTTCAGTGTGAGGAGAGTAACGGGAAAAACGGATGAACTTAGGGCCTTTATGTTTGCGAGGAACTTGGATGTGGGGTTACGGTGATGGAGACGTGGTTAAAGGAAGGGGAGCAGTGGCAACTGAACATTCCTGGATATGTGTTTCAGGCGTGACAGAGGAGGGTCCAGAAGAGGTGGGGGAGTGGTGTTGTTAGTTAGGGTGAGCATCACAGTGGTGCAGAGGGAGGACAATACAGAGGAGTTAGGAGTGGAGTCGCTGTGGGTGGAGTTGAGGAATAGAAAGGGGGCGACTACTATGCTAGGGGTGTATTATAGGCCACCCAACAGCCCGCGGGTAGTTGAAGAAGGCATATGTAAAGACATTTTGGATAGGAGCAGAAAGAACAGAGTCGTTATAGTGGGAGATTTTAATCTCCCTAGGGTGGATTGGAAAGTACCTAGAGCTGGGGGTTTGGACGGGCAGGAATTTGTAAAATGTGTACTGGAAGGATCGTTGGAGCAGTATGTGGCTAGCCCGACTAGAGAAGGGGCTTTATTGGATTTAGTTCTGAGTAATGAACCGGGCAGGTGGTTGATGTTGTAGTAGGGGAACATGTGGCTAACAGTGACCACAATTCTGTCTACTTTAGGATACAGATGGAAAAAGATGCTTGTTGCCCGAGGGACAGGGTGCTGAATTGGGGGAAAGCTAACTACGGTCGGATTAGGCAGGAACTTAGGGAAACTGATTGGGAACGGTTGTTCGAGGGTAAGTCCACGCTAGGCACGTGGGACTCTTTCAAGGGAACACTGAAAATGTTGCAAGATAAATATGTGCCGGCCAAGAGGAAAGATGGGAAAGGTAGGATTAAAGAGCCGTGGATTACTAGGGATATTGAGGACTTGGTTAGGAAGAAAAGAGAGGCGTATGATAGGTCAAAGCAGCTGGGAACGGAGACAGCGTTGAAGGAATATAGAGAGAGTAGGAGGGCAAAAAGGGGGCATGAAATGATTTTGGCGTATAGGATTAAGGAAAATCCAAAGGCTTTTTACTCCTATGTTAGGAATAAAAGGGTGGTCAGAGGAAAAATTGGACCTCTTAGGGACAGAGGAGGGGAACTGTGCTTAGAGCCTGAGGGAATGGCGGAGATCCTGAATGAATACTTTGCATCGGTATTCATGAAGGAGAGGGGCTTGTTGACAGCTCCTGTCTCTGAGGGAGCTGTGGACCAGTTGAGGGAAATATCCATACTGAGGGAGGAAGTGTTAGAGCTTGTAGGTAGCATTAAAACTGATAAATCTGCAGGGCCTGATGGCATTTATCCCAGGCTGCTTAAGGAGGTGTGAGGTGAAATTGCTGGGCCTCTGACGCAAATCTTTGTCTCTTCTTTGGACACAGGTGAGGTCCCAGAGGACTGGAGAATAGCTAATGTTGTACCGTTGTTGAAAAAGTGTAGTAGGGATAACTCTGGAAATTATAGGCCGGTGAGTTTGACATCAGTGGTAGGGAAGCTGTTGGAGGGGATTCTTAGAGGTAGGATGTATAGGCACTTAGAGCGTTGCGATCTGATTAGGGATACGCAGCATGGATTTGTTAAAGGGAGGTCGTGCCTTACAAATCTGGTAGAATTTTTTGAGGAGGTGACGAAAACAGTCGACGAAGGACGAGCCGTTGATGTCATCTATATGGATTTTAGTAAGGCGTTTGACAAAGTCCCTCATGGGAGGTTAGTCGAGAAGGTCAAGGCTAATGAGATACAAGGACAGGTAGTTAGATGGATAAATAACTGGCTTAGTAATAGGAGACAGAGAGTAATAGTGGAAGGGTGTTTCTCTCACTGGAGGTTGGTCACTAGTGGTGTGCCGCAGGGCTCGGTACTGAGACCTCTTCTATTTGTAATATATATATTAGGGGGGAGGTATATGATAAAGGGTAGACCTATTAAGAGTATAGAAATGCAGAGGAACCTGGAGGTGCAGGTGAACAAGTCTCTGAAGGTGGCAGAGCAAGTGGAGAAGGTTGTGAAGAAGGCATATAGTATGTTAGCCTTTACAGGAAGGGGTATAGAGTACAAGAGCTGGCCTTTAATGTTGCAGTTGTGTAAAACGCTGGTTAGACCTCATTTGGAATACTGTGTCCAGTTCTGGTTGCCTTACTACTGGAAGGACGTGGAGGCTCTGGAGAGAGTGCAGAGGAGGTTTACCAGGATGCTGCCCGGTATGGAAGGTCTGAGTTACGAGGAGAGAATAGGCAAATTGGGACTGTTTTCCTTAGAACGACGTAGACTTAGAGGAGATCTGATAGAGGTGTACAAGATTATGAGGGGTATAGATAGAATAAACAGGGTTAAGCTTTTTCCTAGGATGGACTCAAATAGCACGAGGGGTCACAGGCTTAGGGTGAGGGGGGTAAGGTATAATTTGGATGCTAGAGGGAGTTTTTTTCACACAGAGGGTGGTGGGGGTATGGAATGTGCTGCCAAGTAAAGTGGTGGAGGCAGGCACTCTGGAGTTATTTAAGAGATACTTATATGGGCACATGAACAGAATGGGAATGGAGGGGTATAGAAAACTGATTTAAAATAGGGATCATGAGCCTTGGGAGTCCCTGGGAAGTGTGTAAATAGATGATGATATTGATGTACTTGTTTCTATCCCACAGGTGCTTTGGTCCACCTTGTTGTCCAACGAGGGGCATACACATGATGGGTCGTGAGAGGGCTGCTCTTGGATTTTTTTCGAGAGTATCCTAGTGCTTCACGTCGTTAGTGAACGCTTGACCTGGACCATTTGATGGGCAACACGACAGCTGAATGACTATCGCTGTGCTGTGCAGATACATGGATTTGAGTCTGTATCTGTGGGAGTTTGCGCATTCTCCCCGTGCTTGCGTGGGTTTTCTCCGGGTGCTCCGGTTTCCTCCACATTTTTTTTTAGAGCAACACAGCACGGGAAACAGGCCCTTCGGCCCAACGAGCCCGCGCCGCCGTCATAACTATATAGTAGCAATTCCATTATCCTATTATAGATTTAGGTTATTCTTAATCCACATCCCAAAGATGTACTGTTAGGCTAATTGGCAAAACAAATTCTCCCTAAATTGTCTCAAATTTGGTTTTTAATCCATCGATCTATAAACATGGACAGGGATCGCGGGTAGAGGTGGGAACATTGGGATGGCGGTGTGGGCTCGTTGGGTCAAAGGGCCTGTTTCCTGTGCTGTTTTGTTCTTTGAACAGTGGTATTTGTGTACACCATCTACAAGATGCACTGCAGAAATTCCTGAAGGTTCCTTAAGCAGAGCATCTTCCAACCCAAGACCACTACCATCTAGAAGGACAAGAGTGGCAGATATCTAGTAACACCAGCATCTGGAGGTTCCCTTTCAAACTACTCACCATCCTGACTTGGAAGTATGCCTTTGTTCCTTCACTGTTGCTGAGTCAAAATCCTTGAATTCCCTCCCAAATAGCACTGTGGGTGTACCTACACTTAGGATTGCAATGGTTCAAGAAGGCAGATCATCATCACCACCTCAGGGCAACTAGGAATGGACGATAAATGCTGGTCACAGCCACGCCTACATCCTTTAAATAAACAAAAGCATTCAGGCATTCATACTCTGTCACACATTCTTGTGCTCACTTGCGTGCAAGTGGTTCCTCCCTCTCTTGTGGCATGTCCTTTGTGGCATCCTGCCTCCAGCCAAACCTCTAAAAGCTAGAGCTATGGATCACAGTTTGTGAATGTGAGGTTCCCCATATAATTTGAAGGTGAGGAATTTATTTTCCAAGTGAATCTTTAGATTTTGCCTCTTCAGAAAGCTGTAAAGACTGAGTCATTGAACATATTTAAGACTGAGCGATACATTTTGATCTCTAAGTGACTTAAAGATTATGGGGAACAGTCAGGCAAATGGAACTGCGGCCAAGAGCATTTCAGATGTTGAATGGCAAAGCAGGTTCATAGAACATAGAACAATACAGCACAAACAGGCCCTTCGGCCCACGAGTTGCGCCGATCACATCTACCAATCCACAGACCTATCTATAACCCCCTATCCTATTCTTTTCCATATACTCATCCAGAAGTCTTTTAAAGACCCCAGTGAGTTTGCCTCAACAACCTCCGATGGCAGCCGATTCCATTCACTCACCACCCTCTGAGTGAAAAACCTACCCCTGACATCTCCTTTGTATTTGCTTCCCTGCACCTTAAATCTGTGTCCTCTTGTAGTGACCATTTCAGCTCGGGGAAATAGTCTCTGAGAGTCCACCCTATCTATTCCTCAAGTAGCCAAATAACTACTATGTCCTATCAGGATCCCCAGATTTCTTTGATTATGCTTGCCTATTTTTTTCCAAGGAGGCAGAAAATGTTAACACATGATTGGATTCAATATTGGATGAAGAGAGGTTTCTGGAAGCAATGTAAATTATTCAAACTATGTGCTGACAAGGAGGGTCTATATTTGGGCTGAATGACTTATTTAATCTTTCTCTCCCAAATTATTTCTGGCATAGTATCTGAAAACTGAGCCTTTGGCTGTGAATGTTAAATTAGTATGTCCCACAGGAAATTGCAATTAAACACTTTGTGAATGTATATTTGAGACCTTCATCCTGTAATAGTTACATCCTGTTTGTGCACTCCTGAGATGTGGACAGTGCTTGTGGTTATTAGTGGCAGCACAGAGCTCTCAGCTCCATTAAGGGATTTCAGTCACCAGAATGGATTGGAAAAGCTGAGCATGCTCCCTGTCTCACCATTGGTGACTGAGAATGGATGTTGCTGGCTTGTTTTTGTGAGGGACTGAATTAGATAAATACTTGTAACTTTGTATAACTATCTTGGCCACAGCTAACACCCAACAGCTGTTCAGATAGCAACTTCAGCTGGTGTGGCTGCTTGGTATTAGCAGCTTTGTTTGCTCATCCTGTTTGATTTGCATCATTGCGATTATTTGGCCTTGTAACTGAGGCTTCTCTTTTTGGTGGTTGGGCAGAAAAATCAGGTCCGGGTTAGGACCACAGTAATTTGATTCATCTGACGTTACATGCAATGAAAATTTTTCCCCAAGTTGAGTTGCATATGTCTCTCTTAATCAACATCACATGCTTCTATTTCTTTAGCTCCCTGCCTCTCCCTCTCTTGGCCCCTCTTTCTCTTTCACATGTAGATAAGTTGCAGAGCTGGGCCGAGAAGTGGCAAATGGAGTTTAATGTGGAAAAGTGCGAGGTGATTCACTTCGGTAAGACTAACAGAAGTACAGAATATAGGGCTAATGGTAGGACTCTTAGTAGTGTTGACAAGCAGAGAGATCTCGGTGTACTTGTGCATAGATCCCTGAATGTTGGCACCCAGGTTGATAAGGTTGTTAAGAAGGCGTACGTTGTGTTAGCTTTTATTGGTAGAGGGATTGAATTTCAGAGTCATGAGGTCATGTTGCAATTGTACAAAACTCTGGTGCGGCCACACTTGGAGTACTGTGTACAGTTTTGGTCGCCACATTATAAGAAAGATGTAGAGGCATTGGAAAAGGTGCAGAGGAGGTTTACCAGGATGTTGCCTGGTATGGTGGGAAGGTCTTATGAGGAAAGGCTGAGGGACTTGAGGTTATTTTCGCTAGAGAGAAGAAGGTTAAGAGGCGAGACCTAATTGAGACATATAAGATGATCAGAGGGTTCGATAGGGTGAACAGTGAGAGCCTTTTTCTTCGGATGGTGATGGCTAACGTCAGGGGGCATGGCTTTAAATTAAGGGGTGATAGTTATAGGATGGATGTCAGAGGTGCGTTCTTTACCCAGAGGGTAGTAAGGGCATGAAGCCCTGACTGCAGCAGTTGTGGACTTGCCAACTTTGAGGGCGTTCAAATGGTCAGTGAATAGGCATAGGGATAACTTTGGAATAGTTTAGGTTAGAGGGTCATTAGATTGGTTCCACTGGTCAGCGCAACATTGAGGGCTGAAGGGCCTGCGCTGTAATGTTCTATGTTCTCACTCTGCCTCCATCCTGCCCCCCCCCCCCCCCCCGCCTACAAAGCTAGTTACGTCATTTAATATATTAGTGTTCTTGGGATGTATAGATAGGTCCCAGATATCAGCAGAATGTTCCAGAAATAGCTGTGAGGCTGTGTCCTCCAGCTCTTGTTTCTTTTCTAAGTGGGAAGATTCTCTCTGCCTCTACCCTATCTAGCTTTTTTGTTATCTTATATCTCTATAACATCACCCCTCAGCCTTCTACAGTCCAATAATCTACTCAATTCTCCTTATAATCTAACCCCCTCATCTTTGGTAACAACCTGGTGAACCTTCTCTTTCCTCCCAAAACCAATATATCCTTTCGCAAATAAGGGGACCGAAATTGCACACAGTACTTGGTCCCCTTCTCCAGATCGTCTGTATATACGGTGAACTGTTGAAGCCCCAGCACCGATCCCTGCGGCATGCCACTAGTCACCAACTGCCAACCAGGAAAGCACCCATTTATTCCAACCCTTTGCTTCCTGTTTGATAGCCAATCCTTAATCCACGCTAACACTTTACCCCCAACTCCATGTATCCTAACCTTCTGCAGCAACCTTTTGTAAGGCACCTTATCGAACACCTTCTGGTTGAACTTGTGCTGGGGTTTGAGGGAATGGTGGAGAAATCTGTCAGAAGCAAGATTCCGAGTGGGTCTTTACCTACATGCACGCATCAATAAAGTACAATGTATACAAATAGTACATTACAGCGCAGAACAGGCCCTTCGGCCTTCGATGTTGCGCCGACTAATTAAGAAAAAGCAATGACCCTCTAACCTAAACCATTCCCTTTTCATCCATAAACTTATCTACTAACCTCTTAAACGCCTTCAAACTTGGCGCATCTACAACTGACGCAGGCAAGGCATTCCATACCCTTACCACCCTCTGGGTAAAGAACCTACCTCTGACGTCCATCCTATAACTACCACCCCTTAATTTAAAGCTGTGTCCCCTCGTGCTAGCTTTCTCCATCCTAGGAAAAAGGCTATCACTGTCCACCCTATCTAAACCTCTAATCATCTTATATGTTTCAATAAGGTCTCCTCTTAGCCGCCTTCTTCCTAATGAAAACAACCTCAAATCCCTCAGCCTCTCTTCATAAGACCTGCCCTCTATACCTGGCAACATCCTGGTAAACCTCCTCTGTACCCTCTCCAATGCCTCCACATCTTTCTTATAATGTGGGAACCAGAACTGTACACAATACTCCAAGTACGGCCGCACTAGAGTTTTGTACGGTTGCAACATGACGTTGCGGCTCCGAAATTCAATCCCCCTACCAATAAAAGCTAAGACTCTGTGTGCCTTCTTAACAACCTTATCGACTTGATTGCCAACTTTCAGGGATCTATGCACATATACACCAAGATCCCTCTGTTCATCAACACTATTAAGAGTTTTACCATTAGCCCTATACTCTACACATTTAATATTCCTGCCAAAGTGAATTACCTCACACTTTTCCGCATTAAACTCCCCTTCTACTTTGTATCCTATCCAAGCCGATCAATGTTGACTAGTTTTAATTATGCTAGGTAAATAGGATGTGTTACTAATTGTACTGTAAAGTTATATAGAATCAGTATCTTGTGATTGCTCATGTGCTCACTTATACAGTGTTTAGCTCGTGCGAATTGAGCAAATGATGGTTAAATGGCTGCCTCTGCTTGACCTGTGACCTTTCCCTTGCAGTCACTTACATCCAGGAAGTGACATCCTACTTGAAAAAGCCCTCATTGATAGCAGATCTGGCATGGGATAGTCTGCTGCCTCATTCTCCACATCTTGGAACTGCTGGCTCCAGTTCTCCAAATCACAATGCCAAAGACAGCAAGATTTTTCCACTGAAGATGTGTTATATCACAAGGAATTTGAGTATGCCTGATCCAGATAACAGGTAGAATACTTAATTCAATAAATATCAAAAATATCTGTTTTAATTAGGCTAATGAGAAGTTCAGATGAGAATTGATTCTTTGTTGCTGTGATAGGTCCCGCACCTTTGATGCACCTTTTGTTGTAACTATTTAGAAAAAGCAGGGAGATAGAAAGCGGACTATAGGTGCTTTAGTTGGAACCTGTTAAATGAATTGTAACCGCATACTTAAAGACATGATTAGACAAAGTTAACATGGTACTTTTATAAAAGGAAAATTTTGTTTGATAAATCTTGAATTTTTGGGGATGTAAGCAGGGTAAAGTGTAACCGTTTTCAGTTTAGGTGGAAGCATAAAATTACAGAGTAATATTATTGATGAAATGAATGGGTAAATTTTGAATTTTCATGTCAGCAAATGTGAAGTTATCCACTCTGGATCTAATAAGGATAGAACAGGGTACTTAGTGAAGTGGAGGCAAGCAGGGGGGTCTAAATAGTCTTTAGGATGGTGGTTCCAGGTATGCAGACAATTAAAATGTCATAAGGCCATCGAAATAGAAACAGGAGGAGACTGTTCAGCCCCTCGAACCTACTCTGCCTTTTAATAGATCTGAATACATTTCTCGCATCCACTTTCCTGCCCTTGCCCCACAACCCTTGATTCCCTTACTAATCAAAAATCTATCTACCTCAGCCTTAAATCTATCTACACCAGGACTCTGCTCCCATACCTCCCTGTGGTAAGGAGCTCCAAAGAGAGACAACCCTCAGAAGAAAATCCTCCTCATTCCAGTCTTAATTTGATGCCTCTTTATTCTGAGGCTGTGTCCTCTGGTCCTAGACTCTCCCATGAGGGAAACATCCTCTCAGCATTTACCCTGTCAAGCCCCTGGAGAATCTGATATGTTTCAATGAGATCGCCTCTTATTCTTCTAAGTCCCAACTTGTTTGACCTTTCCTCATAAGACAATCCCTCCGAACTGGGAATCATACTGGTGAACCTTCACTGAACTACCTCCAATGAAATAATATCTTTAATGGGATCAAAACTCCTCACAGTGCTTCAGATGTGATCTCATGAGTACCTTGTACAGTTGCAGCAAGACTTCCTTACTCTTATCGGGTGGAATGGTGGCATAGTGGTTAGCATACTGCCTCGGTGCCAGGGACTGGCAATTTCATTGCAGTGTTAATGTAAGCCTACTTGTGACAGTAATAAATAAACTTTATTCCAATTCCCTTGAAATAAGGGCCAACATTTCATTAACCTTCCCCCACCTCATCTGGGGCAATGAAGAGACAAATACACATGTGAGTGTGGGCTGTGGAGTATGTCCCAGTCCATCATCCTCCTCTGGAGAAAAGCTCTGGTCCAAACATTCTGAGTCACATTTCGGTCTTCAAAATCAAATTTCTGGGAAGAACAAAAAAAATAATGATTAATGAAATACAAAAAAATGCCTAAATTAAAGAGCCGGCTCATCACCAATGTTGGGGAAAATCACAAAGACTCAGCTCATCATCAATGGGGGAATCACACAGACCCAGATCATCACCAATGGGGGGAATCACACAGACCCGGCTCATCACCAATGGGGGAATCACACAGACCCGGCTCATCATCAAAGGGAGGAATCACACAGACTCAGCTCATCATCAATGGGGGAATCACACAGACCCGGCTCATCATCAAAGGGAGGAATCACACAGACTCAGCTCATCATCAAAGGGAGGAATCACACAGACCCAGATCATCACCAATGGGGGAGTCACACAGACCCGGCTCATCATCAATGGGGGGAATCACACAGACCCGGCTCATCATCAATGGGGGAATCTCACAGACCCGGCTCATCACCAATGAGGGAATCACACAGACCCGGCTCATCATCAATGGGGAATCACACAGATCTGGCTCATCACCAATGGGAGGAATCACACAGACTCAGCTCATCACCAATGGGGGAATCACACAGACCCGGCTCATCATCAATGGGGGAATCACACAGACTCAGCTCATCATCAAAGGGAGGAATCACACAGACCCAGATCATCACCAATGGGGGAATCACACAGACTCAGCTTATCATCAAAGGGAGGAATCACACAGACTCAGCTCATCACCAATGGGGGAATCACACAGACCCGGCTCATCACCAATGGGGGAATCACACAGACCCGCCTCATCACCATCCTCATTGTTTCTGTGGAGCAGCCCGGAGAGGCAGCGATTTGGGCAATTGTAAAGTTCGAATTTAAAGTAATTTTTAACATTTTCTTTTTGGTTAAAGTAGTGAACGGTGGAAGTTTTTTGTCTTTTTTTTAAAACTAAAGAAAGCAAAAGTCGTCATAAAGAGGCTTACCGGTAGTTGTAGTTTTTCTCTCTGAATCTATAAACTGGTACAGAGAGGAAACCCGATACTCTACACAGATAGAGTATCCCACCCTCCCCACTCCTCTAACCTAATAATAAAAGTGTGTGGGAAGTTTTATTTTCTCTCCTCGAAATTAAAGTATCAGGGATGGCAGTGCAGGCAGTATGTTGCACCTCCTGCGGTATGTACGACGTGAGGGACACCAGTAGTGTTCCTGCTGATTATACCTCCAGGAAGTGTGCCCATTTGCTTGAGGATCGTGTTAAGGAGCTGGAGCTGGAATTCGAGGAACTCCGGATAATTCGGGAGGTTGAGGAGTTACAAAGAGATAGTCACTCCTACAAGAGATTCTTGGGTAACTATTAGGAAGAGGGGTAAGAAGCAATCGGGGAGACAATCCCCCGGGGCTGTTCCCCTCCAAAATAAGTTTTCTGTCCTGGAAGCTACAGTTGAGGAAGAATCAACTGGAGATAGCCAAAGGGAGCAGGTCTCTGGGGGTGAGCCTGCTGGGAATGCTCAGGTGGGTAGGGGGAATAAGAGATTGGGCCTGGTAATTGGAGACTCCATAGTTAGGGGGACAGATAGGACAGTAAATAGTAATAAACGGGACTCGGGGCTGGTGTGTTGCCTCCCAGGGGCTGGGGTCCAGGACGTCTCAGAGCGGGTTTTTAAGATTCTTAAGGGAGAGGAGAGTCAGCCCCAAGTCATAGTTCATGTAGGGACACATAATGTAGGTAGGACAAGGGAAGGGGATATTAAACAGAAATTTATGGAGTTAGGGTGGAAGCTTAGGGCCAAAACAGACTGAGTGGTTATCTCTGGACTCTAGCCTGTGCCACGGGATAGTTTAGAGATGAACAGAGAGAGGGAATGTTTGAACTCTTGACTGCGAGGATGGTGCAGGAGGGAAGGGTTTAGCTTCCTGAATAATTGGGGCTCATTCTGGGATAGGTGGGACCTCTACAAGAGAGATGGTCTGCACCTGAACCAGAGGGGAACCAATATCTTGGGGGAAAATTTGCAAAGGGTATGCAGTGGGGTTTAAACTGATTCAGAGGTGGGGTGGGATCCTAAGTAGTTTGGATGTTAAGAGGGACAAGAATAGGGGGGGCTCATAGATGAGAACTGTGAAGCACAGCAGTGTATGGGTGGAGTAGGGCACGGTTTGAAATGTGTATACTTTAATGCAAGAAGTATTTGCGATAAGGTGGAGGAACTTGCAGCTTGGATCAGTACCTGGAACTTCGATGTTGTGGCCATTTCAGAGACATGGATAGAGCAGGGACAGGAATGGTTGTTGCAGGTTCCGGGGTACAAATGCTTCAGTCGGAGTAGAGAAGAAGGTAGAAGGAGGGGAGGAGTGGCATTATTAGTTAAATACTGTTTCACAGTGACAGAAAGGAAGTTTGATGAGGACTTGTCTGTTGAGGTAATATGGGCTGAGATTAGAAACAGGAGAGGAGAGGTCACCCTGTTGGGAGTCTTTTATAGACCTCCTAAAAGTTCTGGAGAGGTAGAGGAAAGGATTGCAAAGTCGATCCTGGACAGGAGTGAAAGTAATAGGGTAATTGTTATGGGGGACTTTAACTTTACTAATATTGATTGGAATAGCTATAGCTCAAGCTCGTTAGAGGGGTCAGTTTTTGTACAAAGTGTGCAGGAAGGTTTTTTGACTCAGTATGTAGACAGGCCAACTAGAGGTGAAGCTACATTGGATTTGGTGCTGGGCAATGAGCCAGACCAGGTGTTAGACTTGGAAGTCTTAGCTTTTATTGGTAGGGGGATTGAATTTCGGAGCCGCAGCATCATGTTGCAACTGTACAAAAGTCTAGTGCGGCCGCACTTGGAGTATTGTGTGCAGTTCTGGTCCCCACATTATAAGAAAGATGTGGAGGCATTGGAGAGGGTACAGAGGAGGTTTACCAGGATGTTGCCTGGTATGGAGGGCAGGTCCTATGAAGAGAGGTTGAAGGATTTGAGGTTGTTTTCGTTAGAAGGGAGGCGGCTAAGAGGGGATCTTATTGAAGCATATAAGATGATTAGAGGTTTAGATAGGGTGGACAGTGATAGCCTTTTTCCTAGCATGGAGAAAGCTAGCACGAGGGGACACAGCTTTAAATTAAGGGGTATGAGTTATAGGACGGATATCAGAGGTAGGTTCTTTACTCAAAGAGTGATTAGGGAGTGGAATGCCCTGCCTGCAGCTGTTGTAGATGCGCCAAGTTTGTGGCGTTTAAGAGGTTAATTGATAAGTATATGGAAGAGAAGGGAATGGTTTAGTTTGGAGGGGCATTGCTTCTTATTTTGGTCGGCACAACATCGAAGGCCGAAGGGCCTGTTCTGTGCTGTAATGTTCTATGTTCTATGTTCTTCCTGGTTACCTGCTGCACCTGTACTAGCTTTTTGTGCTCAAGTACCCTCAAGTCATTTTGTGTTGCAGCTTTCTGCAGTTTTTTCCATTTAAATAATACTCTGTTCGTTTGATCTAAAATGAATAACTTCACATTTTCCCACATAATAGTCTATTTGCCAACTGCTTGCCCCACTTCCGTAACCTATCAACATCTCTCTGTAAACAGTTTGTACTGTTCTCGCAACTTGCCTTTGCATCTATTTTTGTTGTCTGCAAATTTGACTCCAATACGTTCACTTCCTTCCTGCAAGTCATTAGTAGATATTATAAAAGGTGCGGTCTCACTGATCCCTGTAGAATTCCACTGCTTACAGGTCAACAACCTGAAACAGAATCTCATCCCCACTCTCAGTTTTCTGGCCATTTGCTAATCCTCTCTCCATGCCAATATAGTATGTCCACCTTAGACTCTTATGACTGAACTTTTCGGGAGGTATCTTTTTCAAATGCCTTCTGGAAGTCCAAATACAACACATCTACTGGTTCCCCTCTATCTACTCCAGTTGAGATTTCCTCAAAACTTCAAGTTCAAAAATTAATCGAAAAAGTTAACGAAACACTAATTTTTATATCTGGAGGAACAGAAGATGAGGGAATTTAAGTCATGCTTCAATACTCAAGTTAAAATACAACTTGATTACTGTAAACAGTTGTGGCACCACATCTTTGGAAAGATATATTGGCCTTGAAAAGAAGGCAAATGGATTTACTAGGATGATATTTGAACAACAAGGATTAAATTACAAGAAAATTTGACACAAACTAGGTTGCATTCTTTTGAATTTTGAAGGGTAAGAAGTGACTTGATAAAAGATTTCAAGATATGATGAGAAATGGACAGGCTGGATAAAGAGAAACTGGTTGGGAAGTCTAGGATACAGAATGTAGCCTAAAAGTTTGAGTCACAACTTTCAAGAGTGAAATTAATAAGAACATAAGAAATGGTAGGCCATCCAGCCCCTTGAGCTTGCCCCGCTGTTCAATACGGTCATGGCTGATCTGTAGTGGTTCATTTCTACTCTTCCGCTTTCTCCCCATAACCCTTAATTCCCTTGTCAATTAAAAACCTATCCACTCTTGACTTGAACATATTCAGCGAGGAAGCCTCCACCACCTCATCAGGCAGAGAATTCCAAAGATTCACCATCCTTTGCGTGAAGAAACCCTTCCGCAACTCTGATCTGAACTGCCCCCCCAAAATTAGGAAATGCTTCTTCACACTAAAGTGTAGTAGAAATAAATCAATTGTTATTATTAACTTTATTCTATTTAGTTAACCAAAGTTAAGTGTTTGAAGAAAACCTTTTCTATTTGTGATTTATATAAATGACTTGGAAGAGGGGGTAGGTGGTGTGATCAGCAAATTTGCTGATGACACTAAGATACTTGGATTGGTGGGGACTGAGGAGCAGTGCCAGGCAATACAACAGGACATAGATAGGCTGGTAGATTGGGCAGATAGATGGCAAATGGAATTTAATCCGGATAAATGCGAGGTGATGCATTTTGGCCGGAATAATGTAGAGGGGAGTTATAGGATAAAAGGTAAAACTATCCGGAGTATAGAGACGCAGAGAGACCTGGGGGTGCAGGTTCACAAGTCTCTGAAGGTGTCAGTACAGGTGGAAAAAGTGATAAAGAAAGCGTATGGTATGTTAGCCTTCATAGGAAGGGGTATAGAATACAAGAGTAGGAGTTTGATGTTGCAAGTGTATAGAACGTTGGTTAGGCCTCACTTGGAGTACTGCGTCCAGTTCTGGTCGCCGTACTACCGGAAGGATGTGGAGTCCCTGGAGAGAGTGCAGAGGAGATTTACCAGGATGCTGCCTGGTATGGAAGGGCTGTCTTACGAGGAAAGATTGAACGCACTGGGGTTGTTTTCCCTTGAAAGACGTCGGCTGAGAGGGGATCTGTTAGAGGTATATAAGATTATGAGGGGTATAGATAGAGTAAATGGTGGTAAGCTTTTTCCACCATTAGATTCGGATAGAACGAGGGGTCACGGCCTTAGGGTGAGGGGGGCTATGTATAAGACTAATATTAGAGGGCAGTTTTTCACACAAAGGGTAGTGGGGGTGTGGAATGCACTACCGAGTAAGGTGGTGGGAGCAGGCGCGCTAGGGTTGTTTAAGGGTCTCTTGGACAGCCACATGAGCGGTCTGCAGATAGAGGGATATAGGAGGACTGTTTAAATACTTTAATTGTTTCCACAGGCTATTCGGTCCACCTTGTTGACCAACAAGGTGCATGCATTCGGCAGGTCGTGCGAGGGCTGCTCCTGGATGTTACTTCAGGAGTGGCCTAGTGCTTCATGTCGTTAGTGTATGCTTAAACTGGACCATCAGATGGGCAACATGACAGCTCAGAGACTATCACTGTTGCTGTGCAGACACATGGATTTGGGCCTGTGTCTGCAGGAGTTTGCGCGTTCTCCCCGTGGTTGCGTGGATTTTCTCCGGGTACTCAGGTTTCCTCCCACATCTCAAAAATGTGCTCTTAGGCTGATTGGGTAACAAATTGTCCCTATATTGGTCTCTATATGTCATCAAGACGTTAGGATGGCGGCGCGGGCTCGTTGGGCCGAAGGGCCTGTTTCCCGTGCTGTGTAGTTCTTTGTTCTAAGAAATAATGGGCAAGGTGGATAAAGGGGAGACATCAGATGTAATAGAACATAGAACATAGAACAATACAGCACAGAACAGGCCCTTCGGCCTTCGATGTTGTGCCGACCAAAATAAAAAGCAATGCCCCTCCTAACTAAACCATTCCCTTCTCATCCATATACTTATCCACTAACCTCTTAAACGCCACCAAACTTGGCGCATCTACAACAGCTGCAGGCAGGGCATTCCACTCCCTAATCACTCTTTGAGTAAAGTAATATATTTGGATTTCCAAAAGCATTTGATGAGATAACACTGACATGTGCATACCTCTCACTCTTACCCTGATACTCTCCACATCCCTCACTCTCACACGTTGATACCTGTCCACTCACCCCAATTGTCCTCACCCCCCCATCCCCCCTCATTTTGTTTATGTTGTTTTTGTTCACAAAGTCGGATAACTGCCTCCTTTTTCCTGATCTACTCTTTTCTCTTTGTTTGCAGGTTATTTGAACTCCACTCCCCTGGTGGTAAACATGTAATTATTTTGCGGAGCAAGGATTCTGTTGCAGCACATACCTGGTTCACAGCAATTCACACAAGCATCACAGCACTGATTCCTCAGGCAGTGGCTGAGCTGAACGGGTTGCTTGGCCTCAGTGGCAGGGCCATACAACACCTCGGCTGGCTTGCAGAGCAGGTAGGGAATTCTCTCAGCTCGTGTTAGCTATTGGTTTCTGAAGGCAAGATGCACCTTATGTAAGACCGTGAGATACAGGAGCAGAGTTAGTCCATTGAGTCTGCTTCACCATTCAATCATGGCTGATAAATTTCACAACTGCACTCTTCTGTCTTTTTCCCCATATTCCTTGATTCTCTTACCAATAAAGAACCTCTCTATTTCTGTCTTAAAGGCACTCAATGGCCTGGCCTCCTCTGCCTTCTGTGATAGAATTCCACAGGTTCACCACTCTCTGGCTGAAGAAATTCCTCCTCATCTCAGTGCTAAAGGGTCGTCCCTTTACTCTGAGACTGTGTCCTTGGATTCTGGTCTCTCCAACTAATGGAAATATCTTCCCCACATCCAATTTATCCAGTCCTTTCAGTACTCTGTAAGTTTCAATGAGATCCTCCTCATCCTTCTAAATTCCATGAGCACAGACCCAGAGTTCTCAGATGTTGCTCATATGAGAAGTTCTATATTCCAGGCATCATTCTTGTGAACCTCATCTGGACCATTTCCAAGGCCAGCACATCTTAGATAGGGACCAAAATTGTTTGTATTGTTCTAAATGTAGTCTCACCAGAGCCTTGTAAAGCCCCTTAGCAGGAAGTTAGTCTTTTTGTATTCTAGTCTTCTCAAAGCTGAAGTTTAGCTAGCTGTATCTATGTTTATAATTTTGTTTAGGAACTTTTATAAAAATTCCAATAATTTAATGGTGCAGGCTGAATCTAGTCACTTTGTGATCATTTGACTTGGGCTTACCTTGTTTCCAAGTTCAATGTTATACTGGTAAATACCTAATGTTGGAGGAAGCCATGACCAACAATGGGAAGGCTGAGGTAACACTGGAAACATTGGATGGGAGGAGGACAGGAGAAGGCCATTGGTGGACAGTGATAGCCTTTTTCCTAGGTTGGAGAAAGCTAGCACGAAGGGACATAGCTTTAAATTAAGGGGTGGTAGTTATAGGATGGATGTCAGAGGTAGGTTCTTTACCCAGAGGGTGGTAAGGGTATGGAATGCCCTGCCTGCTGCAGTTGTAGATGCCGCCAGTTTGGTGGCGTTTAAGAGGTTAGAACATAGAACATTACAGCACAGAACAGGCCCTTCGGCCCTCAATGTTGCGCCGACCAATATAAAAAGCAATGCCCGTCCAAACTAAACCATTCCCTTCTCTTCCATATACTTATCAACTAACCTCTTAAACGCCACCAAACTTGGTGCATCTACATTAGTAGATGAGTTTATGGATGAAAAGGGAATGGTTTAGGTTAGAGGGTCATTGCTTTTTGTTAATTGGTCGGCACAACATCGAGAGCCGAAGGACCTGTTCTGCGCTGTAATGTTCTAATGTTCTAATTTGGACCGTTATCTCCTTGCCAGCTTTGCTGGAGTGACTCATCTCGTCCCACTTTGCTGTTTCTCCCTTGTTGCCCTGCAATTTTTTATCTTCAGATAATTATCCAAGAACCTTTTGTAAATAATTAAATCTGCCTCCACCAAAGTGTCAATACATTTCAGATTCTAACTACTTGTGTATAAAAAAAGATCATTTTTGATATTTACTGCAGCAGCTGATATGTTTAAGGCTGAGATAGACAGATTTTTTTAATTAGTAAGGGAACCAAGGGTTACAGGAATAAGGAGGAAAAGTGGAGTTGAGGATTATCATATCAGACCAGCCACAATCTCACTGAATGGTGGAGCAGACTCGATGAGTCGAATAGTCTAATTCTGTTCCTGCATCTTATGATGTTGTGATCTCATGGATTCTTTGCCAGACTCCTTAAATTGGTGTTTTCAGTTTCTGGACCATTTTGGCAAATATAAGTTTCTATTCTGTTCAGACCATTCATAGCTTTGAACATTTCTGTCAAATTTCCTCTCAGCCTCCTGTTTCAAGAGGACAATGCCAACTTCTTTAATTTCACCAGATAACTGAAGTCCCTCATCTTTGAAATCTTGCTTGTGAATTTTTTCAGCATCTTTTTAAAGTCTTCACATGCTTGCAAAAGTGAGTTGCCCAGAATTGGAAACGATACTAAATTAAACAAACTGCCCCAACGAATCTCCAGGATCAGTGTTGGAGTCTCAACTCATTACAATTTATATATTATTATTCATGATTATAATGAATGGCTGCATCAATTTGCTAATGACACAAAGGTAAAGAATAAGTTATGAAGTGGACATAAGGAGACTCAGAATGATGTAGATAGGTTAGGTGAAGGGTCTGGGTGTAGGGTCAGAATCTGGTACTAATGCAGCGACGAGATCTTTTTCTGTTCTGCAGCTGAAAGTTGAAGGTGGAAGGGAACATTGGAAGCCAGTGGTGGTTGTCCTTACTGATAAAGACATGGTGCTTTACGACAGCGTGCCATGGAACAGAGATCTGTGGTCATCACCTGCTCAAAGCCACCCACTCCTTGCAACCAGGTATAAACAGAATGTATGAAAGGATGTGTCCAATGCTAATTCTCCTCCATCCTCTCCGTCCTTCCTCCCCCTCCTACATTCCTCCCATAAAAAAGTTAAGCGCAGGAGGCCATTTGGCTCCTCTGTCCATGCCATCTGTCCTGGCCCATAGCCCTGTAGCTTACAGCACTGAAGGTGCAGTTCCAAGTACTTTCTAAGGATTTAGGATCTCTTCTCCTCCATCAACTTGGCAGCAAATTCCAGATACTCACCATCCTCTGCATAAAAATGTTCTTCTTCATGTCCCTTCTACATCATCTTATCTTGAATCTACGTTCCCTTGTTCTAGAATTCTCCACCAAAGGAAACAATTTCATTTGGTCCATTTTATCCCAGCCCCTCACAATTTTGTAGACCTCAATCAAATCACCCTTCAGTCTTTGTTCCAAGGAAAATAATTCAAACCTTTCCAATCTCTCCTGTAATTACACTTTTCTGGTCCTGTCAAGATTCTTGTAAAACTCCTTTGCACACACTCCAGAGCAATTTGATCTCTCCTGTAACGTGCTGACCAGAGTTGCACTCAATACTCTAGTTGTGGCCTCACTAGTTTTTTATACAATACACGGAGAAGGACATGATAGATGTTGAGGTCAGCGATAGGTGTGTGAACGCTCTAGAAAATGTCAGTATATTGAAGAAGGTGGTGTTGGATATCCTAAATTGCTTTAAGATAAATAAGTCCCTGAGGCTGGATGGGATCTATCCCAGGTTACTATGGAGGGCAAGGAAAGAAATAGCTGGGGCCTTAACAGGTATATTCACAATCTATTTGACCACATGCAAGGTTCCAGAGGATTGGAGAATAGCCAATGTTGTTTCCTTGCTGAAGAAAAGAAGCAAGGATAATCCAGGAAATTATAGACCAGTGAACCTGGTATCAGTGTGGGGAAGCTTTTGGAGAAGGTATTGAGGGACAGGATATATGCACACTTGGAGGAAAATGGACTAGTTAATGACAGGCAGCATGGTTTTGTCTCACCAACCTGAGAGTTTTTTGAAGAGGTGACAAAGATAATTAGGGAAGGGCTGTGGATGTAGTTTATATGGACCTTAGTAAGGCGTTTGACAAGATCCCACATGGCAGACTAGTACAAAAACTAAAATTACATGGGATTGGGGGTGGGCTGGCTAGGTGAATGCAGAACTCGCTTGGTTATAGAGCAGACAGAGTAGCGGTGGAAAGGTGTTTTTCAGAATGGAGACCTGTAGCTAATGGTGTTTGACAGGGATCATTGCTGGGACCTCTGTAGTATATGTAAATGATCTGGAGGAAAAAGTAGGTAGTCTGATAAGTTTGTGCATGACACGAAGATTGGTGGTTTTGCTGATAGTTATCACTTGTGTTAAGGCAGGTGTGTGCATGTATTAACAGGACCAATGGGGAGCTAGTATTAGAACCATAAAATATTACAGTACAGAAACAGGCCTTTTGGCCTTTCTTGTCTGTGCTGAACCATTTTTCTGCCTAGTCCCACTGACCTGCATCTGGACCATATCCCTCCACACTCCCCTCATTCCATATAGGCCAGTGAGTCTTATTTCTGTTGTGGGCAAGGTATTGGAGAGAATTATTAGGGATAGGATTTATAGTTATTTAGAGAGAAATGAATTGATTGGAGATAGTCAGCATGGTTTCGTGAAGGGTAGGTCATGCCTTACTAACCTCATTGAGTTTTTTGAGAAAGTGACCAGAGAGGTGGATGGGTGTAAGGCGGTTGATGTAGTATATATGGACTTTAGTAAGGCTTTTGATAAGGTGGCCCATGGAAGACTTCTACAGAAAATACAGATGTGTGGAATAGAGGGTGATTTAGCTAATTGGATTAGGAATTGGCTGGCAGAGAGGAGACAGAGGGTGGTGGTTGATGGGAGATATTCATCGTGGAGTTCGGTGACGAGTGGTGTGCCTCAGGGGTCTGTTTTGGGGCCCCTGCTGTTTGTAAATTTTATAAATGATCTGGATGAGGGTATTGAGGGATGGATCAGTAAATTTGCAGATGATACTAAAGTTGGTGGTGTGGTAGATAGTGAAGAGGGGTGTTTTAGTTTACAGAGTGACTTGGACAAGTGCAGAGCTGGGCCGAGAGGTGGCAAATGGAGTTTAATGTGGAAAAGTGTGAGGTAATGCACTTTGGCAGGAACAATAAATGTGTAGAGTATAGGGCTAATGGTAGGGCTCTTAATAGTGCTGAGGAACAGAAGGATCTTGGTGTATGTGTCAATAGATCCCTGAAAGTAGGCAGTCAAGTGAATAAAGTTGTTAAGAAGGCATATGGAGTCTTAGCTTTTATTGGTAGGGGAATTGAATTTAGGAGCCGCAGCATCATGTTGCAGCTGTACAAAACTCTAGTGCGGCCGCACTTGGAGTATTGTGTGCAGTTCTGGTCGCCACATTATAAGAAAGATGTGGAGGCATTGGAGAGGGTACAGAGGAGGTTTACCAGGATGTTGCCTGGTATGGAGGGCAGGTCCCATGAAGAGAGGTTGAAGGATTTGAGGTTGTTTTCGTTAGAAAGGAGGCGGCTAAGAGGGGATCTTATTGAAGCATATAAGATGATTAGAGGTTTAGATAGGCTATCACTGTCCACCCTTTTTTCTAGGATGGAGAAAGCTAGCACGAGGGGACACAGCTTTAAATTAAGGGGTATGAGTTATAGGACGGATATCAGAGGTAGGTTCTTTACTCAAAGCGTGATTAGGGAGTGGAATGCCCTGCCTGCAGCTGTTGTAGATGCGCCAAGTTTGGTGGCGTTTAAGAGGTTAATTGATAGGTATATGGAAGAGAAGGGAATGGTTTAGTTTGGAGGGGCATTGCTTTTTATTTTGGTCGGCGCAACATCGAAGGCCGAAGGGCCTGTTCTGTGCTGTAATGTTGTATTCTATTCTATTCTATTCATGTCCCTGTCCAAATTTTTCTTGAATGTTAAAAGTGAGTCTGTATTTACCACTTCATCTGGCAGTTCATTCCACAATCCCATCACTCTCTGTGTGAAGAACCCCCTGCCCCCAATATTCCTTTTAAACTTCCCCCTTCACCCTTAACCCATGTCCTCTAGTTTTTTTTCTCCCCTAGCCTCAGTAGAGAAAGCCTGCTTCCATTCACTCTATCTATACCCATCATAATTTTATACACCTCTATCAAATCTCATTCTTCTATGCTCCAGGGAATAAAGCTGCAACCTATTCAACCTTTCTCTGTAACTTAGTTCTCAAGTCTTGGCAATATCCTTGTAAACCTTCGCTGCATTCTTTCAACCTTATTAATATCCTTCCTGTAATTAAGTGACCAAAATTGCACACAATACTCTAAATTCAGCCTCACAATGTCTTATACAACCTCATCATAATATCCCAACTCTTATACTCAATATTTTGATTTATAAAGGCCAATGTTCCAAAAACACTCTTTATGACCTGATTTACCAGTGACGCCACTTTTAGGGAATTATGTATCTGTATTCCCAGATCCCTCTGTTCAAATGCACTCTTCAGTGTCCTACCATTTACCTTGTATGTTCTACCTTGGTTTGTCCTTCCAAAGTGCAATACCTCACGCTTGTCTGCATTAAACTCCATCTGCCATTTTTCAGCCCATTTTTCTAGTTGGTCCAAATCCCTCTGCAAGCTTTGAAAACCTTCCTCCCTGTCCACTACACCCCCAATCTTTGTATCATCAGCAAATTTGCTGATCCAGTTCACCACATTATCATCCAGATCATTTGATACAGATGACAAACAACAATGGACCCAGCACTGATCCCTGCGGCACACCACTAGTTACAGGTCTGCACTCACAGAAGCAATCCTCCACAACCACTCCCTGGCTTCTTCCATTGAACCAATGTGTAATCCAATTTACTATCTTTCCGTGTACTCTTGTGGATTGGGTGAAGTTTCCAGGATCTAATTCACTGTCTTGCTGATGTGTTTCTTTTTTCCTGGCTTTTCAGGCTGGTTCACTCAGGGTCAGTGCGAGGATCCCCGGCCATTAGTTCAGAACTAACGTTTGCCACAAGGACTGGATCACGGCAAGGTATCGAGATGCACGTTTTCCGTGTGGAAACTCACCGGGACCTGTCAACGTGGACACGGATGCTTGTCCAAGGCTGCCACTGTGCTTCCGAACTGATTAAGGAGGTGACGTTGGGTATGTGTTGTGTAAAGCGATCATAATGTGTTTATCAGCAGTGCAGGAGCTTTGAGTGTGTTCTGATATTGTATGGCAGAAGGGAATATTGTTGCTATGGATAGCTCCTGAACTTTGGGCTGTTTGCTTTGAGCAATGCATATTCAGTGGAGGTTTTGACTGAGTGACAGTAGGTGTGATTTTGAATTATCTTGTGTGACAAAGGCTGGAATGCAAGTAGCTTCCAAAGTATCTGGATCAGATTTACCCTATGATCCTTTGTCCTAAAGGAAATTATTCTGCTTTCATTTGATGCTTGACATTGTTGTGAATTTTATGGGTAATTAAAAATATTTTGTATATTGCTAAAATGCTGCTGAAATCACCAAATTGCTACAACACATTAGGAGGCCATTCGGCAATTCTGCACCAGTTCTGAGAATCATTGTCCACAGAACACTAGGCCTCTGGATTATTTGTCCAGTAGCATGAGCACCATGTGACTTTCTTCTCCAAAGATGCAGCAATATGCAATCATAACCGTTCTTAGCCCTGTGAAGAGTAGATTTTCACACAAAATTCAAACTCTAATTGAACAAAGAACAAAACAGCACGGGAAACAGGCCCTTTGGCCCAACGAGCCCGTGCCGCCACCCCGATGTTCCCACCTCTACCCGTGATCCCTGTCTATGTTTATAGATCTATGCATTAGAACCAACTGCAACCAGAGTGCCTGCCCCCACCACCCTCTGTGAAAAAACTCCCTCTAGCATCCAAATTATACCTTACACCCCTCACCCTAAGCCCATGACCCCTCGTGCTATTCGAGTCCATCCTAGGAAAAAGCTTAACCCTGTTTATTCTATCTATATCCCTCATAATCTTGTGCACCTCTATTAGATCTCCTCTAAGTCTACGTCTTTCTAAGGAAAACAGTCCCAATTTGCCTAACCTCTCCTTGTAACCTCCTCTGCACTCTCTCCAGAGTCTTCACATCCTTCCGGTAGTAAGGCGACCAGAACTGGATGCAGTATTCCAAATGAGGTCTAACCAACGTTTTATACAACTGCAACATTAAAGGCCAGCTCTTGTACCCTTCCTACAAAGGCTAGCATACCATATGCTTCTGCAGAAAATGCAGATGTATGGGATTGAGGGTGATTTAGCTAATTGGATCAGGAATTGGCTAGCTGATAGAAGACAGAGGGTGGTGATTGATGGAAATTATTCATCATGGAGTTCGGTTACAAGTGGTGTACCTCAGGGATCTGTTTTGGGGCCCCTGCTGTTTGTAATTTTTACAAATGATCTGGATGAGGGTATTGAAGGATGGATTAGTAAATTTGCGGATGACACCAAAGTCGGAGGAGTGGTAGATAGTGAAGAGGGGTGTTCTAGTTTGCAGAGAGACTTGGACAAGTTGCAGAGCTGGGCCGAGAGGTGGCAAATGGAGTTTAATGTGGAAAAGTGTGAGGTAATTCACTTTGGCAGGAATAACAAATGTGTAGAGTATAGGGCTAATGGTAGGACTCTTAATAGTGTTGATGAACAGAGGGATCTTGGTGTATATGTGCATAGATCCTGAAAGTTGGCAATCAAGTCGATAAGGTTGTTAAGAAGGCATATGGAGTCTTAGCTTTTATTGGTAGGGGGATTGAATTTCGGAGCCGCAACGTCATGTTGCAACTGTACAAAACTCTAGTGCGGCCGCACTTGGAGTATTGTGTGCAGTTCTGGTCCCCGCATTATAAGAAAGATGTGGAGGCTTTGGAGAGGGTACAGAGGAGGTTTACCAGGATGTTGCCTGGTATGGAGGGCAGGTCTTACGAGGAGAGGCTGAGGGATTTGAAGTTGTTTTCGTTAGAAAGAACGCGGCTAAGAGGAGACCTTATTGAAACATATAAGATGATTAGAGATTTAGATAGGGTGGACAGTCCTAGGATGGAGAAAGCTAGCACGAGGGGACATAGCTTTAAATTATGGGGTGGTTGTTATAGGACGGATATCAGAGGTAGGTTCTTTACCCAGAGGGTGGTTAGGGTATGGAATGCCCTGCCTGCTGCAGTTGTAGATGCGCCAAGTTTGGTGGCATTTAAGAGTTTCGTAGATAAGTTTATGGATGAAAAGGGAATGGTTTAGTTTGGAGGGTCATTGCTTTTTCTTAATTGGTCGGCGCAACATCGAAGGACAAAGGGCTTGTTCTGCGCTGTAATGTTCTATGTTCTATATGCTTTCTTCGCAACTTTCTCCACCTGCTCTGCCACCTTCAGAGACTTGTGCACTTGCACCCCCAGGTCCCTCTGCGTTTCTATACTCTTAATAGGTCTACCCTTTATCATATACCGCCCCCCTACATTCTTTCTCCAAAATGTGAGGTGATGCATTTATCAGGATTGAATTCCATCTGCCATCTATCTGCCCAAGCTACCAGCTTATCTATGTCCTGCTGCATCGCCTGACAGTGCTCCTCACTATCCGCAAGTCCAGCCATCTTTGTATCATCTGCAAACTTGCTGATCATTCCACTTACTCCCTCTTCCAAGTCATTTATATATATTACAAATAGAAGAGGTCTCAGTACCGAGCCCTGTGGCACACCACTAGTGACTGACCTCCAGCTAGAAAAACACCCTTCCACTATTACTCTCTGTCTCCTATTACTAAGCCAGTTACTTATCCATCTAGATACCTGTCCTCGTATCCCATGAGCCTTGACCTTCTCAACTAATGTACAAAACTCTAGTGCGGCCGCACTTGGAGTATTGTGTGCCGTTCTGGTCCCCATATTATAAGAAAGATGTGGAGGCATTGGAGAGGGTACAGAGGAGGTTTACCAGGATGTTGCCTGGTATGGAGGGCAGGTCCTATGAAGAGAGGTTGAAGGATTTGAGGTTGTTTTCGTTAGAAAGGAGGCGGCTAAGAGGGGGATCTTATTGAAGCATATAAGATGATTAGAGGTTTAGATAGGGTGGACAGTGATAGCCTTTTTACTAGGATGGAGAAAGCTAGCACGAGGGGACACAGCTTTAAATTAAGGGGTATGAGTTATAGGACGGATATCAGAGGTAGGTTCTTTACTAAAAGAGTGATTAGGGAATGGAATGCCCTGCCTGCAGCTGTTGTAGATGCGCCAAGTTTGGTGGCGTTTAAGAGGTTAATTGATAAGTATATGGAAGAGAAGAGAATGGTTTAGTTTGGAGGGGCATTGCTTTTTATTTTGGTCGGCACAACATCGAAGGCCGAAGGGCCTGTTCTGTGTTCTATGTTCTATGTAATCTCCCATGAGGGATTTTGTCAAATGCCTTAAAAATCCATATAGACGACATCAACAGCTCGCCATTCGTCGACTGTTTTCGTCACCTCAAAAAATTCTACTAGATTTGTACGGCACGACCTCCCCTTAACAAAGCCATGCTGCGTATCCCTAATCAAATCGCAATGCTAAGTGCCTATAAATCCTATCTCTAAGAATCCCCTCCAACAGCTTCCCTACCACTGACATCAAACTCACCGGCCTATTTTAATACACTCGAATGAGTGCCTTGTTCGCGTCTTTACATAAAATAAAATAAAATAAAATAAAAAGCAATGCCCCTCCAAACTAAACCATTCCCTTCTCTTCCATATACTTATCAATTAACCTCTTAAACACCACCAAACTTTGCGCATCTACAACAGCTGCAGGCAGGGCATTCCACTCCCTAATCACTCTTTGAGTAAAGAACCTACCTCTGATATCCGTCCTATAACTCATACCCCTTAATTTAAAGCTGTGTCCCCTCATGCTAGCTTTCTCCATCCTAGAAAAAGGCTATCCTGTCCACCCTATCTAAACCTCTAATCATCTTATATGCTTCAATAGATGGGACTTTAACTTGCTAATATTGATTGGAATAGCTATAGCTCTAGCTCGTTAGAGGGGTCAGTTTTCGTACAGAGTGTGCAGGAAGGTTTTTTGACTCAGTATGTAGATAGGCCAACTAGAGGTGAGGCTACATTGGATTTGGTGCTGGGCAATGAGCCAGACCAGGTGTTAGGCTTGGAAGTTAGTGAACATTTTGGTGATAGTGACCACAATTCGGTTACGTTCACCTTAGTGATGGACAGGGATAGGCATGAAGCTGGGGGCAGTAGTTATAGCTGGGGGAAGGGTAATTATGAGGCCATCAGGAGAGAATTAGGGTGCATAGATTGGACTAGGAAACTACAGGGACTGGGAACATCTGGAATGTGGTGCTTATTCAAGGAGCAGCTGCTGCGAGTCCTTGATAAGTATGTCCCTGTCAGGCAGGGAGGAAATGGACGAGTAAGAGAGCCTTGGTGTACGAAAAGAGTTGATTTGCTGGTTAAGAAGAAAAAGGAGGCTTATGTCAGGATGAGGCTTGAAGGCTCAGTAGTGCAATGGATAGCTATAGATTAGCCAGGAAGGAGGTAAAAAGTGAATTGAGGAGAGCTAAGAGGGGACACGAGAAGATGTTGGCTGATAGGATTAAGGAGAATCCTAAAGCTTTCTTTCGATATGTTAAGAATAGAAGATTGGTTAGGGCAAGATTAGGGCCAGTCATAGATAGCAGTGGGAAGTTGTGCGTGGAGCCTGAAGAGATTGGAGAGGCACTGAATAAATATTTCTCTTCGGTATTCACGCAGAGTGCTGGAAATGTAGCTGTGGAGAGCACTGAGGTACAGGGTTGCAAATTGGGGAGTATTGTAGTAGATAGGGAGGATGTGTTAGAAATTCTCGAGGGTTTGAAGTTGGATAAGTCCCCTGGGCCGGACGGGATTTACCCTAGGATTCTCTGGGAGGCAAGAGAGGAGATTGCAGAGCCTCTGGCTCTGATCTTCAGGTCCTCGTTGGTTACGGGTGTGGTTCCGGAGGACTGGAGGATGGCGAATGTGGTCCCATTGTTTAAG